>JBBPLS010000007.1:0-285094 GCA_038089895.1 Boletellus ananas | reverse complement strand
TCCACCCAGATCGAGGTATCTCCCCATCCCTCGTTGCTTGACACCCCTCAGTCCATCACCCAGGCTATGCATTCCGCTCCGATGCTCGTTACTTCGTGCTGGCAGAGCGCCACCGGTCTAAAGACACCCTCGGTGTCTATGATGCTTCCGATGCATACAAGCTCGTCCGGGTGCGTCTCCTCGGCCATCAGCCCTCGCGTGCCTGAAATACACCCCCGCAGCACTTTCCGCTCCCCACGACCAATCTTTCTTCCCTCGCACTATCCCCCACGGGAAACCACGTTGCCGTCTGGGAGGGCATCTTGGAGGTGCGTTCGTCAAACAATGTGCACTCAGACCCAAGATCTGTCGCCCTCTCGTGCAGTATAGATTGTGCATCCTCTCGCTCGCAGGTGATGTACACGGCACATTCTCTCCGACTCCTGATCCCGGTTTTGGCGTCCGCTCTGTGGCTTGGCATCCGAGCGGCATATTCCTTGCCGTCGGGGGTTGGGATGACAAGGTTGGTGTGACCACCGCACTATAAATACCTGCTGCTTAGTCCGTCTAGATCCATGTTCTTGACAGTCTGACATGGTCTGCCACATGCACCCTCGAACTGTCTAGTCGAATTCCGGGCGGAGCAGTGCGTCATACCTTCCGCCTTGGGTCGTCGCTGATCAGCCCACAGACACTCTGGCGTGAGCCTGCCAATTGGTTGGAGTCGACGCAAGGCAGAGGGTTTCTTTCTTGTGGGAGCATTGTCGGTGTGCCTGGCGACGATGCTGAATAATGCTGTCCAGACGAGCGACTCGACGGCCCACAGACGATCAGCTTGGTCAAGGCAGACTTGAGTAAGCCAAACCCAAGATCGGGAGCGATACAACTCGAATGGAACAAGACCGGCACTCTACTGCTCGTTCGATACGGTAACAACATCCGTCCTCGCGAGGCCGAGCGTTGAATCCAAGTGCTTTACAGACAGTATACCTAATGGGGTACATATCTACGACTTTCCGACGCCATCGGAGCCGTTCGTCCCGCGACTGCGGTGTGTGCTCGTGCATCTGAAGCCGGTGATGCGCGCACAGTGGAACCCGATCCGCAAAGGCAGTCTCGCAATCTGCTGTGGCACTCAGAGTGTCTTTACATGGAGCGACGAATGGGTGGGAGAGGGGGGCGATGAAGAGGATATGGCAGAGTGCATCGGTGTGCCGGCGAGCAGTGAGTACCGGACCAATCTGACTGATAGTCGAGATGAACGAGACGGTCGCAGCCAGATATGAGACAAGAGATGTGCGATGGGCGCCCGATGGGAAAGGGATGGTGCTAATGGACAAGGACCAGTTTTGTTGTGCGTTCGAGGTCGAGGAGGGTGCCGATACTGCATAGCCACATCATATACTTGAGCCAGCTACGCAAGCCCCCGGCACTGACATAAGCAGCGACCTCTAGTCGCTCGCCCACGACTACCTCCTCCTCCTCCTCCTCCTCTTCCTCATGCTGTCGCGTTCGTTCCGTCTTGCACGCGCCGTCGACCGTCGACCCGTCGCCTTCGGCTCCGTTCGTTGCTGGTCGAGGTCTTTGGCAACCCCCTCGCCTCCCTCTGAGCCTCCGCACGCCAAGGGAAAAGCAAGGGCAGATGACGTGGGCGTGCATAAGGAGAATCCTGCCGGTGCAGACGTACCAGGTGGACTCGAGGGCTTTTTCCAACGCTACCAGCAACCCCAGCGACAGAACTCGTCTTCCCGGCAGCCTGGTCCCGATGACGGAGAGCCTCATCGTTCGAAGCCTCCTCCTGGCGGAAACAACAACTTCAACCCCAATCAGCTCGCACTGCTAGCTACAACTGCTGCCATCATCTACGCCATGAGCGGTTCTTCCTCTTCCTCTTCACGGGAGATCACTTGGCAGGAATTCCGAACCGCATTCCTTGACAAGGCCCTCGTTGACAGGCTCGTTGTCGTCAACCGACAAAAAGTCCGAGTCAAGCTTCACTCCAACGCAACAGGAACCATGTATTCTGCCGCAGTCGGCGGTGGTGACTACTACTTCTCCATAGGATCTGTCGAGGCATTCGAACGCAAGCTCGAGGAAGCCCAAAACGAACTCGGCATCCCAAGTCACGAACGGATACCTGTCGCCTATCACGATGAAATCTCGACGCTAAACACCCTCCTTAACTTTGCCCCCACCATTCTCTTCGCTGGCCTGCTCTTCTACATGAGCCGGCGAGCCGGCGGTTCCGCAGGTGGCGGGCCAGGCGGCATCTTCAACATCGGAAAGAGTCGGGCCAAGCTGTTCAACAAGGATACCGACGTCAAAGTCAAGTTCAAGGACGTCGCCGGGATGGATGAGGCCAAGGAGGAGATTATGGAGTTTGTCAAGTTTTTGAAGGACCCCGCCAAGTACGAGAAACTTGGTGCAAAGATTCCCCGTGGAGCTGTCTTGTCGGGTCCTCCAGGGACTGGGAAGACTCTCCTTGCAAAAGCTACCGCTGGCGAGGCCAACGTTCCCTTCCTCTCCGTTTCCGGCTCGGAGTTTGTTGAAATGTTCGTGGGTGTCGGTTCATCTCGCGTTCGTGATCTTTTTGCCTCTGCCAAGAAAAATGCGCCGTGCATTATTTTCATTGACGAAATCGATGCCATTGGCAAATCTCGTGGCAAAGGCGGTAGTTTTGGTGGAAACGACGAGCGGGAGTCAACGCTCAATCAATTACTGGTCGAGATGGATGGTTTTGGTACCCAACAGCATGTCGTTGTTCTTGCTGGCACAAATCGCCCTGACGTCCTCGACCCGGCGTTAATGCGCCCCGGCCGGTTTGACAGGCATATTGCCATTGACCGACCCGATGTGTCTGGTCGGAAGGGGATTTTTATGGTGCACCTCAAGCCTCTCCTCCTCGCCCGAGATCTTTTGGATGTGTCTACTTTGGCTCAGAAGCTTGCTGTTCTCACTCCGGGCTTTTCTGGTGCGGATATTGCTAACGTCTGCAATGAAGCTGCGCTTCATGCAGCTCGCAAGGGCCATGAATTTGTTGCAGAGGATGACTTTGACAGTGCCATTGAAAGAGTAATCGCAGGCTTGGAGCGGAAGAGTAGGGTGCTGAGTGCAGAGGAGAAGAAGACAGTTGCCTACCACGAAGCCGGTCATGCCGTGTGTGGTTGGTTCCTGGAGCATGCAGACCCTCTACTCAAGGTCAGCATCATTCCCCGCGGTGTCGGGGCTCTTGGGTATGCACAAGTAAGTACCTCGAGGTGGTGATTTTAGGCGCTATTGAAACGATCGTCTATAGTATCTACCTCCGGATCGTTATTTGCTTTCTACGCCACAAATGATGGACCGTATTTGCATGACGCTAGGCGGGCGCGTCTCCGAGGAAATCTTCTTTGGTCCGGAGAACATCACGACCGGCGCCCAAGATGACCTCCAGAAAATCACTCGCATGGCCTTCGAAGCATGCGCTAATTATGGCATGAATACGATCATTGGCCCAGTCAGCTACGGAGGCCGCGAAGGTCAGAAAGAGAGCTGGACAAAACCATTCAGCGAGAAGACAGGGGAGATGCTTGACGCGGAGGTCCGCAAGATGATCACGTACTCGATTCTCTCTGGTTGAGTTTGCTGGTTTGCTTACAATATTTGTCTAGCTCTGCGCATCAGAGGACGACTGAACTCCTCACCCGTCACCGCGAAGATGTCGAGAAAGTCGCTCAGTTATTGCTGGAGAAGGAGGTGATCACTCGGTATGCCACCTAGGTCCTACAATTCGGGGCATTGAGCTCACTCTTTGTCCCTGATAGCGAGGACATGATTAACCTTTTGGGCAAGCGTCCATTTACGGGTAAAGCTGACGAAATGGACAAGTGGCTTGATCAAAATCGCGGAAGTGAGCGGAGTGCTCCTCCACCGCTCGAGGAAGCCCTCCGCGGCTCAGCAACAGAGCCGACTCCTGCACCTGTTACCGCCTCCAGGTCCGTAAAAGATTACAGGTGGTGACAATTACTGCAGGGGAGGTAAAGGGTGACGGCGTGCGTTTCTGTATAGACAGCCTCTGCTCTGGGATACATTATTATTACGTTGCTCGCCAGCGCTTCCCAGTGTTTTGACTGGTTACGAGTCAGCTAGCCATGATTGAGGAATCAGTATCAGCTAGTACTGTTGTCGCCACGGCGCTCTATAGCGTATATCGAAACCCGCTCCATGCGTCGCCCTTTTCTGCACGCGCAGCCTCGGTAGACTCGTATCTCCCATTCTTGGCTGCCTTTGCGATGCCATTCTCCTGGCAATCACCCCGCCCTATGACCTCGTCGCGTTCCCCACGATCTCGTCGATCGTTTTCAAGCTTGAGCTGAGTCATAAAGACGACCGAGGATACCCACCCGATCGTGATGTATGCAAGAACGATCCCGTGTCCAAGCCTAAACCACGGCGCATCTTGCGCACGATACTCATCACAAGCGTGTTACACGTAGGAGATGGACAGACTTGAACGAAACATACCACGTTGACCGAGACAGCACCATTGATGTTCCCCCTGCCAAAAAAAAAAAACTCAACAAAGATGCGGGGCTGCTCTCGCTCGTCCTCACCAGCCGATTGCCATCGCAAGCGTCATGCCGCGTTTATAGGAACCCTCGACGTTGCTCGCGACCCACGCACTATGCACACGTATGGATGAGACTCTTTTGCGGGATCGAGGTGACAATACTCGCACTGCATTCGCTATATGAGCCACATCAGGCAATTAGAATTAGCCGTCGCAGACCAGCAATACCTACGTATAATTGGATATATGGCGCTGTGAATCGGTATTTTAGCGTGGTGTCGCGGGTTCACGAGCAACTCACGAAGCCGCGAGGTAACACGCAAAGTAGGACAATGCCGAGCTCTTGGAAGAAATCAAAATGATGTAGCCCACTAGCCCTGATTATTGCCCATTCAGGGCGATGTCGCGGATGTAGTGTCATACAGACCTATGCTAAACAGGGCTCTGGAAGAGAATGGAGCGTGTCAGGTGCAGCACAACCCGAAGATCAATTTGGGCTAACAGGTTGATGTATGCTCTCTTTCCGAAGCGGTCTCCGAGGTAACCGACAAAGACCGTTACTACGCAAGACCAGACATACACGGGGACCGATAATAAATTCGCTGCGGTAGCCTTGTAGCCTGTCATTGTTTGCTTGATCGATACCCCTCGAACATTCGAAAATGGTACGACTAACCCAACTGATGTATGGCACAAATCTGTTATCAAAGACTCCTTGGAAAGCCACAATACTAACCTGGTTGATGATTGTCGGTGTGAACAAAGAAAATGCAACCAAGGGCCCGTCACTTCGGTGAAGGGTACAGTCAGTGCATTACCGTGACAAGAGAGCAAGGAAAACAGTACAAGCCCATGTATATACCCACTGAAATGGGGATGAATCATCACTAGTCAACAACGGAAAGTGCGACGTACTCGCTACGTATGTCTTCCAGTCCCCAAGACTCTGCAGAACATATTTGGTCTTGAACTTTTCTCCGCCAGCACTGAACTGCATATCTGCGCGGAGACGGCGAATGACAAATACCCCTAAGAGATCGTGAACAGACCACTACCCCGATAACTCAAGAAGATACTGACGTTCTGTGACGGTGAGGAATTTCGCAGTTTCCGGGAAATCTTGGATGATCCAAAAAGATGCAATTGCACACAGTACAGTAAAGGCGCCTTCCAGGATGAATATCCACGACCATCCCACTCTCCCTGCGACACCGTTCATGTTGGAGATCGCAGCTGCGAGGAGACCACCTGAAGCGATGGATATGTTATCTTGAGATGGGCGGGCACACATGACTTGCACTGAATTAGCACACTCACTGAATGCTCCAGCTATAGTTGCTGAAGTGAAGAAGGCGGCAACCCGTGTACCCAGCTCTGACCGCTTGTACCAGCTATCTCGCATTGTCGGCTCACGATTTTAGTGGGCGATATTACCTACCATGAGATATAGAAAACGATGCCCGGGTATAGCCCTCCTTCTGCCAGGCCAAGGAGAAAACGCAAGGCTGAGAAGAAGCTCGGATTTTGTCTGACCAAAGTAGCTTTCGTTTTCACATACCGAGAAGGTCACTATAGTCACGGACAAATCCATGACACAGCTATTCTTAATTAATGAATAGCATGCGATTGGGACTCTGGGGATTTACACGAACCATAAGGACTCCCCACACGAACATCATAGATGAAAGCCATATTGAGGGCCGGAAGCGTCTCAGCAAGACGTTACTGATGGGCTAAGAGACAAATATGCTGTGATGTTTCTAGGACGAGAGGTCGTGCATACCTCGAATATAGCGTAGGGAAAATAGAAGACTGTCAGTGCGATGAGGTACTGCTTGTTCGTGATACTCAAGTCTTTCTCTAGACCGTATAGCTGTGCATGCGATCTCTCGCTGAGTCAATTCGACCACAGATACACGCACCTCCGCGTTCCCTATCGCCCCCCTGTCCAGGAAGCTCAAGAGGTATAATAACCCTAGCCATGGCACAATGTGAATGTCCATCTTTCGGAGTAGTGTCTGCTCGTCCACATTGCTGGCCTCTACTTCGGGTTCATACAAGCCGGTGTTGGGGGTATCCATCTTGTCTTCGGCGACGGCCATGGGAGAAACACTGGTTCACCAGAGTCACGACATTGTTTATATATGGATCTAGCTTCGGATTACGGCGGCCATGCCATTCACAGGTGACCCGAAGTGCGATTTGGAGGCGCCTGGAGCCACTGACTAGGAACTCGGGAACGGCCCGGCCACCAGCTGCTGTCATCGTCAAACAGTCAAAACATGCGCTATGCGAACAGTTTGAGGTACGTGTCAACGCCAACGATGCCTTGGAATCCTCGAAGCGATTCCCGTAACCAGTGCTTTACATCCTCGGTCTCCACACCTGCCGCCCGTAGAACGTGGCCTTTCCCATCGCTTATCGGGCTCAGGGCCCATATCATGCGCGTCGGCAAAGTGGTCTTGAACACCGTCGTTGACTGATACAGTTTATCAAGGTGAGCGACGACGTCCTGCACAAGGGGCCCAACAAAGATCAGCGTAGCATAGCATGAGTAAGGCCTGAGCCTCTCTCCAAGGGCGCGAGACGAGCCTAGGAGCTGGGTAATCTGCGAGGGCTCCTCTAGGAGCATGATATCCCGGACTATGCAATGCCCGTCGAGAAAGACTTGGTTGAGACTGTGATAGCGCGAAAATACCCACTCCTCCCCGAGCGATTTGCGGCCAGAAGTGACCCAATCCAGCAAGACCAGGGAAGCGCCGCTAGAAAGGGTGATTCTCTGGGTCTGGGAATATGATGCTGCACGGAAGCATGTCACCGGATCCGGGAGCAGGAAGAGGGCACTTCCGGGTGCGACAGTAGCGTCTGCTGCATAAATGGTGGCACTTGGGGCTACGGGAGCTGGCTGTCCGAGGCGTGTTGACAGTCGGTCTCCAGGGCGGGTCTTGAATACCTTGGTAGATCCCTCACGGACGGAGGGCGTCAACGTGATGGCTGCCTAGCAAGTCAATGACCTACCTGCGACAGGAGAAGCAGTATGCACTCATCCCTTACATCGATGTTTAGCTTGATGTGGTCGCCGTGGACGAGGCCACCGCCATAGCTCAAGACGTATACGACCGCGACCCCGCTTTGGACAAGTTTCGGGGAAAGAAGCTTGAGGGGATACGCCGCAGACAGTTGGGTGAAGACAACGGAGGACCCGTAGGACGTGCAAGCGATTCGGCCATGCCCAGCGCGATGAAGATGGGAGGACATGGCCAGAGGAAGAGAGCTGTTGAAACATGTATTCCCGTATGTCCCATACACGTCAAATAGTAAAGAAGAGCCAACAGACTGTAAATGAGCGACGATGAAACTATCATAAAAACCGTCCAAGAGAAAGGGCAGACAATAAAGTAACAAGCGAGAGACTTGGCCATCAAACGGGTGTGTAGTAGTCAGGGGCACCAAGTCCGAGTATTAATATGATTACTATCGGCCAAGGGGTCATGCCAGAGCTGGCTCAATACTTCCTGGTTGCGAGCGCACGGATTTCATACAGGTAGGATCGGTCCGGCTCCCTAGAGGTGTTAGTTTGCCTTGATGCGGACACGCGCCAACCCCGCATCTCCGAACGATGTCGTTCCTCGGCGGCACGGCAGACTTCGACAAAGTCATCCGCAACATCATAGACGATGGACGCGCGTGACCCTCGGTCGCTCTCGGATTCCGAAGTCGTGCGCGCGCGACTGCGTGCAGGACTGGGGATGGTGATGACGATGGCAGAGGCACAGGATCCGCTCGTTTCCGAAGGTGTGGTACTGCCCTGCTGTTGGCTGGCACGAATGGTGCCAGCCTTGGCTTCCCATTCTTCATCCTCCTCGTCATCTGCCAGATCCGCAAACACATCCGGCTCCTCTTCATCGGGTGGAAGTGTGGAGATCCAACACATCCGCGTTGGATCGAAGATCATGTTGCCCACTTTGCGCGCCCCAGAGGCAAATGAGCCGACGGGGGAACCGATAGAGGACCCGGTAAGATGCGTAATGAGAGCGGGTCGAGTGGATGTCCCAACGACTGCGTCGAAATCGCGTAGCACCTGATCGTTGCCTTCCCATCGAAGAGTAGTCGGATTCCATTTCATATCGCCAACAACTTGAGAACAGGGTCTGAGTTCACACCGAGTCAAGCGACAGTTCAAACGTACCTTTTGGTCCAGTATGTCCCCCGAGGTGACGTATGAGTGTAGGTTTCCGTCGAGTGTGACCGAGCACAAGGGAAGATGCATCCTTTTTCTTCTTTACAGGAATTTCCGTGGCCGCGGAAAATTCGATGCGTCCAGTACGTCGTAGTGTATTCGTAGAAGGCGAAAGTGCACTCGGGACGTCTAAGATGCATGTAAGTACACGAAGGTAATGGTACAGCAACGCATGCTGACCAAGAGCCGGAGTTGGTTCATCTGTCCGTCCCTTCTTGCGTAGTGTCCCTTTGTCCCTGTCCCTGTCCCTTTCTTTATTTGAGGACCTTGAACACGTTGTGGCACCACCGCGGTTCATAGACCTGGGTTGCACTCTGAATTTCACTTCTTTCTCCCTGTCAGTTGGAAGGTCCTCGAAACCATCCAGTTCGGTGCCATCCCCATACGTTCTTTGGCGTTTGGGACGGCGTAAGAGTTTAGGAGCTGATGTTGACGGTATCGGCGGTGTTTGATTATGGGATGCGCGACTACGAAGGGAAGTAGTAGATGGGGGACGTGGTGGAATGGGAGATGTGGCACGATGTGGTGGTTGGGCGTGCGCTGTAGCGAGGGCATTGGTAAGAGAAGGACCAGGAAATATGGAGGACAGGGAGGGCCTTGACTTCATTCGCATCGAGGTAGGCATTGTTAGACGTAGTGCGGCAGGATTGGATGAAGGGGTCGACGGGCGCGTGGGTGGAACGACAAATTCGAGTGCGTGGATACGACTTGCTGAACTTGTGTGTGATTTGGCACGCGAAGCGGCGGTCGGCGCTTCGTAGCGTGCTGACTTGGATGGACCCGCTGTGGGAGCTGTCCCAGAACCTAACACTTGGGAGCTGCTCGCTTCCATCAGGGAGGATAGCGAGGCCTTGCGAGTGAGTCCTTTGCGTTGAGTCGATGGCGGAGTAGGCGGCTTCAGCCCTGAATGGGACTTTTGTCCTCGGAGACTGCCAGGTTTAGGAGACAAAAACGTGTTTGTGGGGGCGGGAGGGGCAGCTGAAAGAGCTTCCTTATATGTCTGAGCACGTGGAGGAGCTGGAGGGGGTGACGACGAAAGCTTGATGCGTTGCAGTTGACGCGCAGAAGATATGGGTGGATTGACGGGGGATTTGGCGCGGTCCGCCCTCAAGCGAGAGGGCGGACGAGTGGGAATGAGGGCTCGAGCGGGGGCACTTTTACTGCGGGTTGCAAACCGGTGGGATTGCTTCGCGCTGATAAGCCGACTAGGGCTGAAGTCGTCATCGTCTTGGATGACAAGTCCCATCTCGAAGTCATCCTCGGGATCAGGGCTAGCGACGTTTGGTCGCTGATCCGCAACCGGGGCCTTTTTCTTGGACTCGAGAATCTTTTTAAGACGCTTGCCACCGTGGCCAGACTCAAAGAGACCGGAAGGGATGACGAGACCGTCGAGTTCACTCTCATTGTCGCATTCGCTCTCTTCGGTGTCTGGAAGAGAGAGGGAGGAGACGGAATGAGAGGAGGAACCGTCGGCGAAGCCGAGGGTGGAGTAGGCGTCGGAGGACTGGGAAGAGGAAGTCTGGTCACGGTCGCCCCATTCGAGGGAATTCTTGGAGGATCGATGGCTGAGGGGTAAAGGAGCGAGGGAGAGCTGGGTTAGGTCGGAAGGAAGTGCAAAAGCGGACTCAAAGTCCTCGTCGATAGGAGGGGGAGGGGGACTGGCAACGACTTTGAGGGTCGACGGAAGTTGTGCGACTTTGATGGTGGAGACACCTTCGTCTTCCTCTTCGTCCTCCTCTTCCTGACAAGTGAGCGGTGGGCGGACGGTGATCATGGCAGTCGAGGTGGGTCTGGCGAACTCGTTGCGAGTAACAAGACTGGAGACCATAGCTTTGGCCCTTGCATCCCCAGCCCTTTCGATATCCATCTCGACATCCCAATCAACGTCGTCGTCGTCCTTGTCGGATTCGACGTCAAGGGGGCGAATATGGTCGCCGTCGGGCAAATCAAAGTCGGCGTCTGGCCATTCCTCGCGCGGGGCTGCTGGTGCTGGAATGGTCGTCATTACAATGGAAAAATAAGAGTAGAAATGGCCCCTCGCGGGGAGGGCAGGCGGGGAACGAACGAGGAGGACGGCTGGGATTGTCTTTGGAGAAAAGTCGGTCGGGGCGTACAAACAACCCGCCGTGTGCAAACACAAACATTGACAAACCCTCACTCTTCCTCTTCCTCCTCCTCCTCCTCCTCCTCCTCGCCCTTCTCCTCTTCCCAGCCGTATTCTTCCACGCCTCTCCGCACGCGCACACCCCGCTCTGCCATGATGTCCACGAATCCCCCCAGTTCCCGCGCAGTAAATACTTCCCGCAGCGGTCCGAACGCCAGTAGATAGAGCCCTGTGTGCTGTATGAGCGTGTCAGTCACGAATGGCAGACCGTTGTCCGCACCTTTGGCGAGAGGGCACTCCCTGACTGCCCTGTAGAGCAAACTCTTGGCCCGCTGCGTCTGTCCAGTCCGTGTCTCGAACTCGACGGCGATTCGCCACATGATCGCGCTGTTCCTCGTCCTTGGCTCTCCGTTAGCAACTGCAAGCTTCCACATCGTGCGCTCTCACTCACCTCTCACTCTCCACAGCCGCCACCAGTCCGTTCCTCGTCCGTTCAATCTCAGCATCCCAGCGCCCCCTCTCCCACCCTGCGACCCATACTTCCGCAGCCCTCCTCGAAACGCCCTTCTGCTTCACGCCTCTTTCCGCCACTCCTTCGCCCAATTGACTTCGCACCCGTCCCCACACCCCGTACCCTCTCTCGGCCTCCAAAAACATGCCAAGCACAATTGTGTTGCTCGGATACTTTGTGATAGCAACTTGCAGTCGGTCTCGCAGTACTGCGGGCGCCATAGCGTTACGGAGGACAACCCCGTGATTATACAGCATCACCAATGATGCCACCGTCATGCTCTCCTCTTGCACACCCTCAACTCCGTCCGGCTGCGAGTCAAAGATCGTCAGCACGGCAGCTAATGACGAACCTGTCAGCAATTCTATCAGTGCCCGCAGCTTCGCCCATGCTTCTCGGTCCTTCCATAGTCCATGTGTGGCATTCATGATGTCTTCCAGGTTACGCTTTGCGCGAAGAATCATCACGCCCCCCGAGCCATCCACGTTTCCCGAGCGCATGACCACCCGGAGAGCAACCTCCTGGTCGCCGTTCAACCATTCTAGTTCAGCCCAGTCCCACCAGAGTTGTCCAATAAATGTCTGTGTAGGTGAACGACGCGTTGAAATGAGAATAGTTTGATAGACTTTCCGTGCATCTTCAGTCCGTCCGCGCATGCGTTCAAGTCGGGCATGGGCTGCCCAGTGTGGGAGAGAGTCGGGAGCAGCTGACAAGAGGGTTCGTGAAAACTTCAAGGCACTGCGCACGCCTTTCAGTATGCTTGCTGTTGGTGAAATCCGAACAAGACCGACCTTTTCACGCTAATCGCCGCCTCGAATGCCAACGCATACACATCCCATTCGTAATCTTCTGCACCGCACCGGAGCTGGTGAAACAACGCCCTCACGAACTCTTCGTTTACACCCTGGACATCTTTTGCTGTCCACATCCTCCAGTAGTCTTTCCCTACCCAATCCAGTGGTCCGAGCACCTCTAAGCTCCAGTCTTTCACAGGTCCAAACGCCGGTCCATACTCCCGTTCCCTTCCAATCAAAGCGCCAGCGTGAGAATCAGCAAGCGACTGCCGTGTTCTCCCCGATGGCGGGAATATAGAAGAAAGACGTGAACCAGTGGCCAGATGTATATGTGTCCATCGGTCATCCCATGGTCCGTTCGCGAGTGCCTCGGCAAGGCCAGGGATGTGGAGACCCATGGTGGAGAGCCATATGAGGCGAAACGCATCTTTGGCTCTTTTAGTTGTCAACGGAAGCAAGAGTGCTTTGACGTCTGATAACAATACGGTCGCATAAGGGTCGGAGGCATCCGATTCGTACCGTGCAGGGATGCGGGAGGCAATGTCTGCGCGTGTCTCATCGTTATACCATCTGATAAGTGGATCGGGTGAAGTAAAATCAATATCCACGGATGGTAGTAGACCTGCAAAAGCAGTTTTTGGCTTTCCGCTGAAGACCCATGCGGACCAGCCTTTTGCGTTAGGTTCTCCGACGCGCGGTGCCTCTGATTCCCAGAACTCTTCCAATGAGTCCAGTTGTGTGTCAACAGGCAGTCCGTACAAGGATTGGGGCACCTCAAATGTGCTACGAATTGCATCGGAATGAGTTCCATATGACGTGAGCCTGGGGACGTACAGTTCTGCTTGAGCCTGGAATAGTGCTGTAGCGCGCTCGTGGAAACCTTTGCAAAGACCCAAGTCAAGGCAAGATAGTGATCTCGGCGCGGACAATTCGCACCTGCCTCCTGGAACGCGACGGCCACCCGCCACACGATGCGCAGTTTGGCCAGTTCGCTATCCTCGGAACTATCCAACGCTTTCAAGGCACGTGTTGCCAGTCGTACTACTTGGTCAATTCCGCCCTCACAAGTGCGAATGCGCCACTCGAGCCACTCCATCCAGATGTCAACGCTACCCGGACTGAGGGCGCCTTCCCATTCAGCCGTGAGTTTGGTGTGATCCCACAACTCTTCGCCAGCATGAAGATACTTCAGCAAGAGGACGGGTGAGCGGAGATTAGACGGATGTGCTGCTCTGGCCCTAGAAAGGATCGAAAGAGTTATTTCTGACCGGGTTTTGTTGGCATTCTTGGACGTTAGTGGTACGACGGACAGGGATTGCGCCACCAAGGACAACCACGTTCGCACGGAGGATGGATCAGCGATTAGAATTCCCTCGAGGGCCTTGATCGCTAGTTGATGGGATGTGAGAACGGGCGGCTGGTCGCTGTCCGAACTTTCGCCTTCTGCACCGGATGCCGAGAGTTCTGAGTCGGAACTCGCCTCGCCACTGGAAATCGGTCGAAAGACTCTGTCAACATTCTGACTGGTACGGGATGTGAGGCGCAAGAATCCGTCGATTTCCTGATACCTGTAGTTGTCCGCGGATAGAACGAGGCGGCGAGAAGGTGCGACGAGGATACTCGAGTTTGGATTGGCGAGAGAAGGTTGCTGTAGAGGATCCTGAGCAAAATGCTTGCGACGAAGGCGAGGCACTGTACCCTGCGTTGCCCGATGGTAACTTGGATGCCTTCTCCGGCTCTGTGAGAGACGGACCATGCTTTGTCGAGACCGAGGACATGCTTGCCGTCTTGTGCATCATTAGCTGTTGGGGCGTGCGGTTTCTGACTACTCACGGGCTACGGGGCGATACTTGGGTATGCTGCTAGTGTTTAGGCAACCATAGGTGAGGTTCTGTGTGTCGCCCTTGCGATCCGAATAAAACAGGGGGCGCGGAACCCATCGGTCACGTTCCTGGACTTGCTGCTCGAGGCGGAGTCTGTCCTCGTTTGCCTTGCGCCGTTCGTCGTCCCAGAGCGTGTCGATAGCGCGGGGGTCGTGACCGTGCCAGCCGTCGGACGGGGGGGCGTGTTTTTCTCGCTTTGATGAAAGCCGGTCCTTTTCCCTGTGGCCCCGTCTGCCGGGCTTGTCTCGCCTGTTGAAGTCGATCGGGCGGTGGTTGTGCGCGGGCTCGTTCCGGGTGGGAGAAGGGGTTCTGTTGCTCGGGCCAGGGTCGACATCGGGGAAGGACGCGAACGAGGGGGGAAGAGAGAACGAGGGGGTGGACATGGTGCGTTGGAGACGGGCTGCTTGTGGCAGTACACCTCTGAAACGACCATGCGTCCGCTCACGGAAGACGAGAGCAAGGCCGTCTTTGCAAAGCTCGCAAACTACATCGTGCGTCCCGTCGCTGCGCAGCTGGCCCTTGCTAGAGCCCGTCACAGGGCAGGAACCTCGTCCACCTCGTCGATCGCAGGGACGAGCCCTACTGCTTCAGGCTGCACAAGGACAAGGTCTACTACGTCTCCGAGTCCTCGATGCGTCTCGCCATCTCTGTCGCACGACACAATCTCGTCACGCTCGGCACCTGCTTTGGAAAATTTAGCAAGACCGGAAAGTTCAGGCTCCATGTCACCGCCCTCGACCACATCGCGCAGTATGCGAAATACAAGGTGCGTTCCCCGTCCACTCCGCGCCCACGTCTCACGTCTCCCAACAGGTCTGGATCAAGCCCAACGGAGAGATGCCGTTCCTGTATGGCAACCATGTCCTCAAGGCACACCTCGGTCGGATAACCGAGGATACTCCCGAGCACCAAGGCGTGGTTGTATCCAGCATGAGTGATGTCCCGCTGGTACTTCCCGCCCACCTTCTGGTGTCTTCGTTCAGACCGACTCCGTTCCAGGGATTTGGTGTAACTGCCCGGTCGACGATCGACACACGTAAATTGGACCCCACTGCCATCATCGTGTTTCATCAAGCGCATGTGTTCGTCCACTTGTTCGTTTGTCTCCTTTGCTCATGTTCTCGACCAGGGACATTGGGGAATATCTCCGGGATGAGGTCTGCGGCTTGTCTCCTCTTGGAATGACTTCTGACTCGCTTCCCAGGAAACGCTCTTCTAACCTGCTTTCGTGCCATGCGCCAGTCGTTGGCCGTTTACCTGGATACAGCCATTAGAATATCGAGTGTTTTTCTGCCCACAGCTTCATTCGCTGTCGTTCTTGTCCCCAGGCCATGAAAAGTAGCTTAGATCAATCGCTCGACCTAATGTTGATACTTGTTGGCCTTGGCACGTGGTGGATGTGTGCACGCCGACACCAGACTCGGTCAAGTACCACCACCATGGACGAAGTACCGCTCCATGTACGCTGGCAAAACATTCGAGACCAGGACGTTTCTCCAGAAAACATTCAGGATGTTCTGTCCGCTATCGATGACGACCTCTGGGTGGTTGCTGCCTGTATCGATAGGGTCGTGGACAACCCCGACACGCAACGGTTACTTCTCGAGCTGGGGATCACACGCACCGACTCTGCCGCCCGTAGAGCCCAAGCTGCGCCACGTACTTATACGTCGGGCGACTCCTTCGATGGACGTGGTCAACTACTCGCAATGTACTTCAATAGCGCTCCGAACGATGCCCAACTCTGCAGCCTGCGTGCCCTCTTACTCCACCGCCGCGACAGACTTTCGTCCTTCTTGCAGATATACAAGGACCTATCAACAGAGGATTCTGACAATATTGACGAGGAGTGGGAGGACGATCCGTGGGCTGAGGACGGCGCTTCCCTGTCACGACGTCGGCCTGTCGACCCACCTATCACGCTCTCTGGCTTTTTGACCGAGGACATACTGGGAATCGCCTGCATTTATGCCTCTCAACAACAATTCACCCCACTACGGACACTCATGTTCTACCATTCTGCCGCCCTTTGGCCTTTCCGTTTTGCCATCCTTGACAGCATACCCAGTCATACACACCCGTCCGAGTTTCGTGATATGCTTCCTCCTTATGACATTGATCGGGGCGCGGAGCAAAGGCCGCACTCCAGCACTTGGAGAACAGAGCAAGACTGGGTTGAGACCGCAGAAGTTGATGCTGCACTCAGGGTTTCGGTTGCTTCTCATGCGAGAGTTGGCCCGCACCGGTCAAATGGTGATGCTACAGCATGCGCTGAGCTACTTGGGTCTAAAGACCTTTCTGCTTGGTACAAACATCGTGTAGATGCAGTCATCTCGTCTACCGGGATCCTGGATATTGCCCTCGCAACTGTTCAGCACGGGGCTTCCCATGGAGTACCCGACCTTGACGAGTTAGGTGAAGAACTCAGTCTTCTGTCCCGATTAATTTACGATTCGCATCAGCCCCGCGAACACCAGGACAGCCAAGATTGGACGCTCGCCCTCTGGCGGAGTATGGGACCCGCGGATGTTGTGAACGCCTACCTCGTTCACTCGACACCAGAGACAATCGCAAAGGACATCACCCGCCTCGTGATGCCCTACTTGTTCGTATTGGAAGCACGTGCGGAGCGTGCTGGAATCCCTGATCCAGGTCTGTCTACTCGCATGCTCCAGGACTACGTTCTCTCTTCCCCACTACCAATTGTGGCTGCAATCTTGGAAGCCTCTAAGCCCACTCTTCCCGTCTCACACCGCATTATTCGCAACGATGAAGACGTCGCCAGACTAGCCCTTGCATGTATATATGGCAGTGACAGCCGTACTGAATGGTCCACAATGAGTTCCATATTCGAGTGCCTTCCGGCTTGGGACATCACACCAGGAACCGAGGACGAAGTAGACGAAGCAGATGCGACGATAATGTCACTCGGGTCTTTTGTGACACCGACCACGACCCGACCGCGCTGTTCGCCCTCAGATTTAATGCTTTTCTTCAAACCACTCCCGCTTGTTTCTCTCTCTCGCGCATTGGATATACTGGATGTGCATTTGGAGTCCGGAGAGATATTATCGCGATGGAATGTGGGGGCTCCTTTGCGATGGTTTTTGCAGAGTGCGTACGATGCAGTTGAACAACGAGCATGGGCGAATAGGATGGCTAGACGCACTGGGGATCCGGGTGTGCTTAACGGAAGAGATGAATGGGAGTGGCTGCTGGAGGACATGCTCAAACTTTGCGGGAGTGGTGAAGCTGGGCTGAGGAGTGCCTTTGGGCTTCTTTCGAGAGAAGAAGTTTCGTCAATTTTCTTCGCCGGCTTGTTGAGCACTGGTTGTGAGTGTCTTGGAACTCCTTGGTGTGCATCCTCGTTAAATCTAGTAGCATTTGACATCGCGCGCGAGCTTCTCCAGCAGAAGCATGGGAAGTTGTCCCTAGCCCCTCTTGACGCGGAGAATATTTGTCTCTCTGTTTCCCGCGAGTTTTACGATAATTCAAGCTCGGGAAATTACAAGACTGGTGATATGAAGCTTGCATATGACTGGTAATCCCTTGATATCCCGCCGCATCAAAGTCATTTACACTCTCTTCTCTAGTCTTACTGTTCCCCCTCCTTCAGAGCGTCTGAACAAGGAGCGCGACTTTATCGAAGCCACTTCCCGGCTCTCTTCCTTCAACTTGTTCTCACGTCCTGGTGTTCCGCTCTCCCCGATCGAGATTCGCCTGACCAAAGACCGTCTTTCTCTCATATCACGTGTCCTATCGAGCACGGCAGACGCATACAAACATACGGAGGTTATCCTCGACCTTTTGTATAAGCTTGGTTTTAAAGGCGATGCAGTCGCAGAAGTGAGGACACTCGCGATGCTCTCAGACACTGCTCTCCAGGCTGAGGACTTTTCACGTGCCTACAAGACCGGCCAACGAATGATCCAAACGGTCTCCAAGCTGAGTGTGGACCCATCCAGTAGCGACGCTGTTCTTGAGGCGAGCAATGTTTGCTGGGTTGCTTGCTTTCAGCTTGGGCGACATCCCGAATTCGAGGACGTCGAGGCGAAGTTCTCCCTCTTGGGCCACGCCCTGCAACTTTGCCCTGTCGATAGACTTCACGACGTCCTCGCGTCGTGCCGACGTCTAGAAAAAGAAGATATCGAGAATCGCCGCCAATATCTGGCTCGTAGGGCAGTTGCGCGGTGCAAACCCATTACATCGTCACAGAAACATATTCGAGATAGACTCGGCGAACTGCACCTGCCCACCACCCCTCTCATCAATGCAGAGGATGCTGCCGTACTGGCTAGCAGGGCGTTCAATTGCGTGGCATCCAATTTCACGTTTGCTGTCGCTGGCCGTGGGCGTGCCGACGAGGATGCACGGTCGGGGGAGAGGGCCGATACCAGAGGTCGATTCGATGGCGAGGAAGTGTCGACACAGGCCGGTCGCGTCCTGCAGAAAGGAATTGGTTGGCTGCTCGGAGCGGACGATGTTGCTTAATCTGGGTCGAGAGGGACTGCAATCGTTACATATACGGTACTCGTAGTATGCATTTAAAAACTATGCTTATATGTGCACACTGGGCTGAAAGCCAGTCAAACAAAACAAAGGAGGGGAATGGAAGGAAATTAATCTCTCCGATATGAGTGGTTCCACGAATACGATACAACCAATAAAAATAAAGAAGCGCGTAAAGTTGTGAATACACCGATACGGGACTAGGTGCAAGATATAAAATGTGTCGTGGCACACAATATCCCCATCTTGTGGAGCGGTCAGCGATTGGCAAGGGTCTGAACCAGCCCTGACCACTTTCCCGACCCTACCAAATAGCGAGCCCCTTGCCGCCGCACGACAGACGAAGAATGGTATTCGATGGATCAATCCGTGAGATAGAAAGTCGAAGGGAATGAGATTAAAGAGTGTGTCTGTGTTTCAGTTGCCCCTCGCAAAACGCGCTGTGTCGCCGGTGCGAGCCCTAGGTCGATCGACAACACCAACCTTCTTTGGCTGTTGTTCGTACAAAGGTGGAGCATGACGTCCTTGCGGTTTTCCCCGACCACAGGCCTCGCAGTACTCCTGATAATCCGTTGCTCGAAGGCCTTCGAGCTCTGAGGTGAGGTCTCTGATCTGCCCACGCAGCTCCATGATTTGCTGCTGCCAGGCTTTCTGAGCAGATGTGAACTGATCTCGAAGCCCTCTAATGGTCGAGCACTCTTCTCCTTGAGCTTCCACTGCAGTTGACGCGTCGTCGCTGCGGCGCATAGAAATGGGCGTGAAGGGAGACAGCGCAGTGATTGAGCTCGTGGCAGAACTTGGTGTATGTACATCTTGTCGCAATTCGTCCACGGTAGTCACTACCATGTCAGTAAAGTGGGAGCTAAAAGAGGCGGATACAGGACGAAGCTTGAGGCCTGGGAAGTCGGTGTCGGCCAGGGGAGCGCTCTGAGGGGCGGTGGGGGAGGGTGGTGGTGGCGGTGTGAGAATCAAGCCCGCCGATGAGCTTTGTGCAGTCATCGAAGAGATACAGTGATCCGGGGTCTTGGTGACAATAGAGAGCGGAGGAGGCTGGCGTTTACGTGAAGGAGCGCCCTTCCCGTAAGTGCCATCTCCATCAGACGCAGTGTTGCTGTTCGAAGCCAATGTGGCATTGCTTGCGCCCGAGGCGTGCAACCTCGGCGGGAAAGGGGGATTTGACACCTTTGACAGAGTAGACCGCGAGGCGTTCCCAGTCCCGTGAACTTGCAAGCCTTGCTTTGTGTACGCGTCAACAAGAGAAGGTACGGGTGGGGGTGGACTCTTCTCTTTCTCTTCTTCTGAATTACGGCCAGTGAAGAGTCTCATGAACCCACTCTTCTTGTGTTTCAGAACTCGCCCAGGTGCGGCACCCGTTGACCTTGACACAGCGGAATCCTCTCCTATCCCAGGTATTGGGGGCTGGGTGGAAGGAAATGGGGTGGGCGCATGCCGAGTCCCAGTGCTCGTTGATCGGGCACGTGTACGACCCAGTACGCCAACAGTATCGATCTCCTCGGGTGAATATTCTGTTACCTCGGGTACCTCGTCTTTAATGGAAAGGGGTGGCTTCGGTCGAGCGACGGCGGCATGCACTGTATTGCTGCGGACCCTCTCTCTTTCCTGGGCTTCTTGAAGGGAGATGAGGGTAACAGCGGGTGAACGAGGAGTACCGCGGCGAAGAGCATCAAAACTAGTAGGTGGTGGATGCAGGGACAAAAACTTGGTGTTGCGGTCAACGTAACCGGTATCATCTGGACGAAGGACAGAGATTGGAGAGGAGATTTCTTTGCCGTTGACACGAGGATGTCCATGCGAGAGATCCCGAGAAGTAAGTGATGTAGATGTCTGAGTGGAAATGACTGAGAATGCTGCAGATCTGATACTGGCCGAGTCGGCGAAAGTGCTGTTGGAGTCACTGCCGTTCGTATCGCCCGAGATAAGATGAGAGGGTATCGTCTCGGAAGATGGGGTATATGGAACGACCAGATCGGGGTTAGCGTAAGGATGTACAAACTTGTCGCGGGATGGTCGTTCCAGGGATGAAGGTCCCACGGATGGGTCCACGCTTTGTTCCTGGACAATGCGGGAGGTATCATAGGATGAGGGAGGTATAGGGGCACAGGCAAGGGCCACTGATGGGGAAGCCATTCCATCCAAGCTGCCAGTGGCTCTAGACAGGGAGCCGTGGGTCTGGGCAAGATTCGGGTGATTGTTGGCGCGCGTAAAGCCCTGTTGGCGGACTGACGCAGAAGTGATAGATGATGAAAAAGAAGAAGTCGACACGGACTCCTTTGCTAGATGACTGTGATGAACATCAGTGAAGCAAGAGGACGTCGGGGGTCCTGTCGACTCACTACAGGGCGCCGCGAGCGTTGGAGTAGCTTCCTGCTGTCATGTCGAAGGAGGAAGAGGCCGAGGTCTGTGAGCGTGCGGAGTCGATGCTGGGTCTACCGGTTATGGAAGAGCCTCTGGTCAGAGTGCGGATGAAGGTGTCGGCTTTGGAGGCCCTTCCTCTGAACTTGCTCCCGATCGTCGTGGACCTCGAGTTGCTGTCTGATTGCCCCGCGTGCGGGATGGCATCGTCGGTCTCCCAGGGGGCGCGAGAGTGAAACCGGATCCGGGGGCCCTGGAGGCTCATCCGGTGCGAGGCGTCCTCGGTGCAGTCGTCGCGGTCGGAGTCGTCCTGAACGTCAGCAGCAGAGAGAGAGCGTATGGTGGAGGCTGCCTCGTCATCCAAGTCCGGGAAGGCGGCAGAGTCGGGAAGGGCCGGACTGGGCGACTGGTAGGCATGGCTGTAGACGGAGGGGGAATCTGGAAACTGGGCGACCGTCGGGTGGTCGGAGGTGGAGTCGTGGGCGTCGGGCGGGGGGCACAGCGGCGAGGCCATCGTGGACGACGACCGAGTCAGACGAGCCTGGTTTTACATAAAACCGAGCGACGCATCTCTTTTTCTCATGCTGAGCCGACACCGACACCGACATGGAACACAACCTCGCCCACAGCGAGCTCGCTGGGTCTGCCAACGGCCGCGTGTCTCGAAGGTCGTGGAAGCTCAGGACCACGTACGGGACACCGCCCCCTCGTGCTCTCCATCTTCTGACCGGACCACCCGCCAGTCGCTCGCAGTCCTCCGCAGGCCACAAGACACCATGGCATGTGCGGATGGAGAAAACAATGTCTGAGCGCGCCGTCAAAAAGGTCGAGTCCGAGCTCAGGCAGGAGAAGCAGTCCGAAAGGCAACGGTAAGCGTCCCCGCTGGCCCAGGGCATCACACGGACTCGTCTCAGGAAACGGGAGATCACTCTCGAGCGCCAGAGGGCGAGCGAAGAGCGCCGCAGGCTGGAGCAGGACCGGGCCACCGTACTTGTCCCATCCCCTCTCCCGACTCGACGTGTCTGACCGTCAGTGTGCAGATGGGCGCGAGGAAAGCCGCCCGCCGCCAGCGTAGGGCGGGACGCACGAAAAAAATTCACGGGTGATGGTCATTGTGTCGTCGCATAGCATGTCAAGTAGCACAGGACCCAGACAGCGCTACAGCGCCCACGTCACGTCCACCTCTCCATCGCCCACGAACGGCTTGTCCAGTCCGGCGATGACACTCTCGCACAGCGGACAACTGCTCGCCAGAACATCGTCCAACTCTCTCCGCAGCTTCTCTGCCTGTTTCTCCGCATCCTTGTTCGCTCCCTTCTGTCCACCATTCGCACCCATACCAGCGATCCACCCTGGTGCCGATACAACCGATGCGAGTGCGTCCGGCAACACCAGATCTCGCAGCCGGTCGCCCGCAGTGCGGATATTTCGTCCGAATGATCCAGGTCCCTTGGTGCCGTTCTGATGTGGGCTAGCAAAGTTTGCCGATAGCAGCGTACGCTGTCGTGTTGGCTGCCGGACCTCGCCAGATGTCGTGACCGGGTGGTCACCCGCAGCGGTCCTCGGAGTATCCTTGATTAATTCTGTCTGCAAAGTCAGAATCCGTCTGAGCGCGTGAGCAGGCAGGTACTCCTTTGCCTGTACCCATGTCAAGCGGCGTCCATTCCATGGTCATGTACAAACTACTCACCAGTCCAATCAGACAATCAGCATGGAACGTGTGCTGACAGGGGAATATGTACGCTTGTCGAGTCAGCAGGAGATGCGCACAGACAGAACATCGCTCTCCAGCGTCGATCGTGACGAAGCGGTTCTTGAGCTCGACAATATCTTGCTTGATCGACTCCGCTGTGCGTGTCGCATCGTCCATCTCCTTCTTCAGATCGTCAATGTGGGCCGAGTAGCCTTCCAACGCGTGTGCGATTTCTTCTTTGAAGTCATCAATAACGACGAAATCCGGAAAGAACGGCAGAATATCTTCGATTTTGAGCAGGTCGGTGTCTTCCAAGAATCGCATTGCACTGGGGTCGAAAAGAAAAATAAACTAGTATCCAATATTTGCCGATTGCGACGCAACTTACGCCTTGATGTCTTTCTTGTCTTGTACAACATACCGAGCGATCTTTAGCCAAAGCTTCTTCCTCAACTGAGGATCATCCTCCGGCATATCAGCGTTTATCTTTGCTAGCTCGAGGTCGCCTTTCTGGAGGGCAAGATCGACGCTGTTCTCGTACAGACCCATCTTTGAGTAGATGTGCACGCAGGATTGTGTCCGACCTGCTTTCTTGCACAGCCGTAGAGCATAATCCAAGTCATAGTACGGTTTTCCAGTGAGTGGGTTGGAAGGCGCCGTCATAAGGAGCTGTAGCAGAGGGCCATCATCGCTGGGAGGATCCGAGGACAAGGAAACATGGAATGTCACTAATAGGTTATGAACCGTAGAGGAAGTATTGTGCTGATTGAAGACAACGTGGTTGAGATACCGTACTGCTTGACTTGTCACCAATGGATCGGAAGGAAGATGCTGTAGTTGCAAAAGGGACGGTATCAGTCGTAAGGGGTCCAGAGCCGACTGTTTGAGCCACGAGTCGACCATCTCCTTCGGCACATGCCTGGTAAGAACTGCGCCAAAACGATAGTAGAGCTCCAGATCCGCCTAGGGTGCTAGCTCGGTTAGCCGATACACCAGGACAGGCGAGCAAGCGAACCTGGCGATTGAGCGCGTCGATCGCCTTCAGCCAATCTTCTTCGAGTATCCAGTGCTGGATAACCCGTTCATGGTCTCCGACTACAGTTGCATAGAAAAGTAGCATGTCTGTTCGTCCATGGGATTGTATGAGCTCGTACACGGTGTTGCGATCGAGGTTCGCCTGTCAGGAAATCCGAGACCACGACCAAGACAAGGTCAAGGCCACGAACCTTGTAGGTCTCAAAGAAGTGACAAAGATCCTCTTCGAGAATAGCACGTTCTGTCTGCATATTCTCCACATCGCTTGTCGAAACCTCTGATGCGCAGAGGTCTTCCAGTTCATCACATTTGCTGAGATAAAACTCGACAAGCCATGTTGCTAGCATCATTCGTGCCGTCAGGTCCTAGCAAATACACATCCGAACAGTGTGGGGGTGCTTCAAAATATCCTACCCACCGTTTTTCGTGTTCGCTCCAAGCGGCTGATCAGATAGGACCGAAGAGCGTCTCGCTCTCCGACGTCCAAAAACTTGAGTATCACCTCTTCAAAGGGGACCGAACACTGTGTATAGCATTGCGCTGCCTGAAAGTATCGTTTTTCTTCGAAAAAACCATGTGCCTGGGCGGAAAGAACCTTGTCGCGTTGTGATGCAGTCTGGTGAAGGGACGTCGACGTTGCCCCTCATCCAAGTCGGTGAAACCTACCTTGGCATATCGCAAGGCGACGTCAAAATCCTGCTGAGCGAGATATATCTGCCACACATCACGACTCTCGTTCCCAACCACCAACTCGAATATCGACTGGTCAGTGTAGACCCAGTATGTCTTGCGAACGGGATCTGCGGCCAACCCCTTGACTATCTCATTTGGTCTCTGTGACACCTTGAGGTGCGTATCTTTCACTGTGCATGAGCCTGCTCACCAACGGGATGATGTCTTCGTAGGTCTGTTTCCCGTTCAAAGTGCATATTCCTATAATACGGTCTCTGTAAAGCAGAATGAAGTGAAACTCGGTGAGCAGAATGGATGTGGGGACTTCGGAAAGTGACTGAGAGGTGGGGGAATCGGGGGACGGTGGGGGATAGGGAAGGAGCTGCGTCGAGTCAACATGATCGTCCGAATCCGGGTTAAAGTTGAGGGTCCCATGATAAATCCCGGGGGCTGAACCGGAAAATGTTCACAAACAAGATGTTGTTGGCCGCGGAGGGACTGACCTGTCATCCAAGCAAGAGTCTTGGGCAATGAAAGAGCCTGATCCGAATTTGGAGTAAAGAAGTGCAGCTCCGAATACTGCAAGTCTCCTGGTAGTTCAGATATCTCTTTGCCGTGTTAGTAGACAAAAAAGCGATGTGATTCGGAGACTTACTGGGTGCCGTCTCTCGGTAGACGGCGAACAAAGAGGAAAAGAGACGACCCCCGTCATCAGAGCGCCGGTCCGGTGTGCCAGCGAATTGGTAGATGCGCGAGGGTGTGGTCACGATGACGAGTACGTTTCTTTGATCAGGTTGAGGGAAGAGGTCAAGCTTGATTCCTGTGACTGGAGCTCTTTCGGGCAAGGAGAAGAGCAGCTGCAGATAGCGTTCTTGCGACTTGAAGAGGTCCTCTCCTGCGTCAAGGACTGCTTCGAAAATCCCACCACTACGCGTTCCAAACAAGAATTCCTTGGTTGATAGGGAGTGCGACGAGGACAGCAGTGCTGCTTTGTTCCACGCAATGCTCTCGATGACCAGTTTACTAAAAGATTTCAAAGGCCTCGGTTTCTTCCAACCGCGGTACAGATACCAGTTTTCACCCTGGTGAGATGTGATGACGAGATGCCGACCGGAAGGGTCGAGGAATATCTTGTATATGGACATCTCTGCAGGCTTGCGAGGAATGGGAATCTGGAGTACTTGCTCCGCATGGGAGAGCTCGATGAGAATGATGAGGTTTGAAGAGAGCGCCATTGCCAGGACGTCGGAGGAGACGGCAAGAGAGACCAACGGTGCGGGAAGTGTATATTGCACCCTGCCGAGGTCAAAGATGGGCACATCAGCGGGGACGGAATTCGGGACGTCCACCTGGGCTGGGATGAGTTATCTGGAAGGGAGAAAGGGAGGACGCTGACCGGCGCGGTGTGATCTGGCTCTGCTAGCTGGTCGTCGTACGGGGAAGGCTCGAAGCCTTGGTATTGGACGTGAGGCAGTGGAGAGCGCGCATGGCCCGACGGTGTTGCGTGCTCGACGACTAGATGCTGGTGAGAGGGCGAGGAGGTCGTGTGCGGGGCAGCTCACATTCGTCAAACATGGTTGGCGTCGGTGGCAGGTCGGTCCGCGTGGTTTCCAGAGAACCAATGAGTCGTCCAACGCCCAGGATATTCCTCGTCAGACACGGTCAGTGTGCCCGTACGTCCACCAACAGCGACGGTGACAACGCTACAGGCGAGACCGAGTGGTCACTGAACGGGTGAGTCCTCCTCCACCGCCCTCTCCTGGTCTCTCACTCGCACCACCAGGCGCCATGTGAGCGCGCGTACCACCCCCACCCCGCACTGACACTGCTTGATCCCAGACGGGGAGGACGGACATCCCGCTCACGGCCCGCGGTGAGCAGCAAGTGAGGACGAAGGCGCCCCTCCTGGTCGGGCAGGGCCGTCAGTGCGCTCCCAGCAGACGGCGGACGGATCACTGAGTCGATCCACAGGGGCTCTTGACCCAGAAAACATCGCGGTCGCCATCGTCTCGCCGCGGCGACGTGCCCGCGAGACATTCCACCTCCTGTTTGAGCGTTTGCCAGAGGCCCCTGCTCAGGTCATCACAGAAGACGTGCGCGAATGGGACTATGGTAAGTATGAAGGGCTCCTCAAGGAGGAGATTCTCGCCATACAACCAGGCTGGAACATCTGGAGGGACGGGTATGCACCCCGCCGAGACTACCGCGGTTGCCTCTAACACGCCGCCAGCTGCCCCGAGGGCGAGAGTGTGGAGGCCATGTGTTCTCGGGTGGATCGCGTGATTGCCAAGGTCAAGCGGACGCTGAGAGCGGGCCCGACGTTGACTGAAGCCACCGCACAGGTCCGCGAGCACCATCGCGGGTACTTTGAGCAAGGTCAGGGCGCCCGAGATGTGCTCATCGTCGCTCATGGGCACTTCAATCGTGTGTTTATCTCGCGCTGGATCAACTTTGACCTGGCACTTGGTATGGTCGGCCACATCGCGAGCGCTGGCTGGGCTGACTGTGGTGCAGGAACACACTTCAATGTCGAGCCTGGAGGAGTGCGAAGCTGTTGTCCATCACCCAGTGGGCGGCATGGCTGACGCTTCCAACAGGTCGCCGTTCTGTCGTACAACCACAGGTCGCTCGACGAGCCCGCGTTGGATGCGCTGAACTTGTGTGCAGACTTGAAGTAGTGACGCGGTCTTTCTTTTTTTTTTTTCTTTCGTGTTTGTGTATGTGTGAGATCAGCGTGTCGTGATCCGGCTAGTCGCCGTCTTTTTGTTCTGTTTTTCTGTCTCGATATCTCGTTTTCCCTCGCCATCATCTGCAGCGAACATGGCCGACGTGGAGTCGATATCGGAAACGGTCCCCGTGTCTGACACGCGCGGGGAACACGAGGCAGTGGTAGATCAGGACCCTAACGCACAGCCTGAGCTGGAAATTCCGCAAGATAATCTCCCCGACGAGCCCGCGAAGGAGGGTGCCAGCGACGCCGACCCCCACCAAGCCTCCACGGAGGACGCGCTCCCTGCTGCCCCCGCAGGCGTACCCAGCAAGCCCGGCGTCTCCAAAGATGCAGTCCCCACAACCAAGGACAAGGCCACCGTGCTCGCAAAGTCCTTCGGCAAAGTAAATCCGTCCACGTTGGCAGACAAGAAGGTGCGTTAGCCGTGTTTTTTTGGGCCACGCCTGCTTCATTTTAACCATGTGTCGGACAGGCCACGTTGGGCGCTGGCAATGCCAAACCGGCACCTCCAGGCAAGACCGCCACCACCTCTCCCTCTTCCCCTCTCTCCAAAACCACTCCCTCTTCCCCATCTACCGCCAAGAAACCGTCTACCCCATCTTCTGCGAATACGACCAAGATTTCGACAATGGCTTCATCGAGGACGTCGACCTCTGGCCCCGCTCCACCCAGCAGGCGATCATCCATGTTGCCGCCAAGGGCGCCGTCCGCGACCGGAATGCCTCCAGCACTCAAATCACGAACCTCAACATTGCTAGCCTCACTGACATCTGCTTCCTCCAGACCTTCTCCCCCCGAGGCAAACCTCACCTCTCGTCCCTCTGTTGTTTCTCCCGCGGGCTCGGTTGCCTCTCTCAAGTCCAATGCAACCGGCGGTGCCGCTCCAGCTTCTCGTCCTCGTGCCGTCGTTTCGGAGGCCTTGAAGAGGACACCCTCCAGCTCAAAGCAGACCCCGCCCCCTGCTGCTGCTGCGCCTGCAGTACCACCTCCGCAGGGCCGTACAATGCGGCCGGTGGGTTCGATCTCTTCCATACGGGAGGTTCGTGACGATGGTAAAGCGCTCGAAGATCTTCAGCAAAAGGCACGCCACCGCTTTCGAATGTTGTAGATCCACGTTCTGACACGCTGCACAGTTGAGGGAAGCGAGCGAGAGTCTTTCCGTCAAATCGGATGCAGTGGTTGCACTCGAAGCCAAGGTTTCGCGACTCGAGGCGTCTCTAAACGAGGCACTGCTCGATGTCAGAACGAAGACATCCGCTATCGAGAGGCTCCAGATCAGCAAGCAGTCAGCGGACAGTGACATCAACAACCTCAGTGCTCGTTTGCAACAGCTGCAAGCGGAACACTCTCGCGACCTAGCTGCACTCGGTTCCGTTCGTGAACAGGTGAGGACTTCGTCTTCCGATCCCGCTCTTATCTGACGTTTACGTCGCAGCTGAGAAACGCCGACGAGTCTACGGAGGTTCAAGCTGAACACATCAAGACCCTTGAGGCGCAGACAGAAGCATTGCGTGCAGATATCGTAGCTGCACAGGAGAATTTCGAGTCACTTCGGGCATCGAGTGATCAATCATCGGCCGAGGCGGCGGCAGCTGCGCAGATGGAGCGTGAAGCTTTCCTCAGAGCCAAGGCTGATGTTGAAAGCATTACCGCGGAGGCAAATGGCTTGAGGGCAGCACACAGCAAGGCTTCTCAAGAATTGCAGCAGCGTGCAGCCGACACAAGTGCTCTGGCTGCTCAAATCGACGAACTGAAAGCGGAAAGAGAGGATAACGCAGCCAAGATATCCGAATTGGAGGTCGAAATCCTCGAACTGAAGGAGACTCAAGAGGACGCCGAGGATGAGCACAAGAAGACCCTTGACCGCGTCCAAACGTTGGAACATGCACTCTCAGAAGCCGTTGCCGCGAAGCAACAAATTCTGTCCGATGCCGAGGCTAGGGATGCGGAAAGTATGCAAAAGGCTACCGATGCAGCTTTGGTCCACGCCAGCGAGGTTCACTCCATCAGATCAGATCTTGCCGAGGCTGCTTCCGAGATCGAGTCGTTGAAGGCTGAACTCGTCGCCGTTCATGTTTCTCACGATGAGACACGGGCAGCAGCTCATGCATCCACCGAAGCACACGAACGGGAGATGGAGGAGGCCGAGCGAGCGTATCTCTCCAAGCATATCGAGCTGTCGGAAGAAATCAAACGGCTTGGTGCAGAGCTTGAAGTGGGCACGACTCTTCATGGATGCGTTCGAATCCTTGATGACAGTTTTCTTGACAGGCCGAGGAAGCCAAGTATGCTGCCAAGGTAGATGCTGTGAAGGCGGAACATGATCAGCTTCTTAGAGAGGCATTTGAGCGGGCCAAGGCAAGTAAAGAGCTTGGGGTTGATTGTATACACTAACTCGGACTACAGAACGAAGCGGGAGAAGCACATAGTCAGGACCTCCAGGCACTGCGTGCCGAGTCGCAGGCAACTATTGAGCAACTTCGTATTGCCCATCAGTCGACTATGAACGGTCTGCAGGCAGAGCATGCAGCTGTCCTCGATTCTCAAGTTAGTGCGATCGAGAAGAGGCTCGGTGCGCAATCGCTCGAGCTCCGCGCCACTCAGGACGACCTGTCCAAGGCGAAGGCCTCTTTGGACGCTCTACGTCCCGAGAACGAAAGTTTGAGAGTGCAGCTCGAGGACGCTCGTGCCAACTTTATGGCAGCCTCTGCCAATGCCGATCAGGCGGCTGAGATCGACCGCCTGACCAAGGAGATTGCCGGCCTGCGCGACGAAAACGTTATGCTCAATGATGTCTTGATCGCCACGAAGGAGTCCCTCTCGGAGATGTCGACAAATCACTCCAAGGAACTCGAGGAGGCCGCGCAACTCCGTGTGGAGGAAGTCATGAGGCTGCGTTCTATCCATGAAGGAGAACTCAGTACCTTGGTCGCGGAGAAATCAGAGCTGGCATTGTCGCTCTCCGACCTGGGAGGCGAGATTGCGACGTTGAAGGCCCGACTGGCTGCCGCCGAGTCGGCCGTGGCTCCAAGAAGCAATGGCGTTGTACACGCATCTGCGACGACAGTGACGCGGGACGAGTTGCAGAAGGTCCACGAAGCACACAACTTGAAAATGCACGACGTACAGGCCGAACATGATCGGATAGTGAGGGGGGTGCGGATGGAGGTCGAGACGCTGCAGGCGCGACTGGACGAAGTTCAGCAAGATGTTGCGCGCAAATCGATGGAAATTCAGTACCTCGAGCAAGAACAAGAGGAGAGTCAGGACTCGATCACTCGGTATGTCAAGGTTTTTGGACTGCAGAGCTTGTTTGGAGTAGTGATTGCGCTGGCCGTGATCTTCGATTTCATCTAACTACGCTTCTTCGTCTTGGCGATCGTTACTGTACAATTTCTTGCGTTGATTTACCGGACCGAGTTCGTTGGAACTAATTTATTGACTCTATCTCGCACGTTTATTTTGCAGACTGAAGGCAGACCTGGAGGCACTCAAGTCACCCACGTCATCGTGACCGGACGCTCAAGCTCGAGGGCGGTCGCCTCGTGGATTCGGTGCGGTTTTCATTTCTCTCTCGTGGCTCGTCAGATCCGCTCGGAGTTCTATGCAAGCACAGGATGGTCTTTATACTCTATTTCGTTACATACCTAGTACTGCCTAGTAGTGCCGTCGTGTACCCGGACGCGTTGGCCGCCGTCGACATGTATGGCAGGTGATTCAGACTTGCCAAAACAGGAAGCCCATTTAGAGCCCTGCGCGACCTGAATTTGCCCGTCTCCCTCTCTTCCGCACACGATGGCCATCCAGCGCGAACCCGGCCAGAAGGGCATCAACTGGTCCAACATTGCCGTCGGTATGTCCCCCCCGCCCCGTCCCCCAGCGCGCCCTCACCCTGCCCACGCCAGGTGCGATCATGAACCTGGTGTGTCCCTCCGTCTTTCCCGACGAACACGCTCGCCCTGACGACTCGCTCCCCCCGCCGTCGCCGCTAGTTTGTAAGTGGCTTCTCTGCCTGCCTCTCGCGGTCTCACCCGTCGTTTCCAGGAGGTCCGTCTGCGCCGCCAGTCTGGGGCCTGTTTGCATGTGAATAACCCCGTCCCTTAGGTGACCACCCTAGGGCAGCCTCTCGAGGTCCTCAAAACGCAAATGGCTGCCAACCGGTCGCAGACAATGCTCCAAGCTACAAAAGCCGTGTGGGCCCGAGGTGGTGTCGCTGGGTTCTTTCAGGGACTTATTCCATGGGTACGCCAGCGAACGTTTCTTTTCCTTTCCGTCCCTCACCCTGGGCGTTTGCAGGCGTGGATAGAGGCTTCTACGAAAGGCGGCGTCTTGCTCTTTACCGCTTCCGAAGTCGAGTCTGGTGTTGTCAGCATGGGTGTCAGCCCGGCTGCAGCTGGTCTTTTGGGGGGGATGAGCGGCGGTATAGCGCAAGCTTATGCAACTATGGGTGAGTGGATGCGCTTTAATGTTGTCTGCCAACGAGCTGCAACGTTCCGCACGGCTTCTCAAGGCTAGCGCCTCTCGCTATGCTCTCGCAAACCTTGTCACCTGACGAGGTTCGGCGCTAGTATGTCTGAGTTTACTGACGCCCTTGTGTGATAGGTTTCACGACGTGTATGAAGACGGTTGAGATTACTCGGCACAAGGAAGCCGCAAGCGGTGTACAGCGGTCAACCTTCCAGGTTTTCATGGACATATACCGAAAAGAAGGCATTCGTGGCATCAACAGAGGTGTCAATGCCGTTGCTGTCCGTCAATGTACGAACTGGGGCTCACGGTGTGTTGTCTCCTTGAAACCCATGTCTCACTGCTTGACGAGCTTCAGTATGGGTTTCGCCCGGCTTGCTGAGACAATGATTCGCAAGGCGCGTGGCAAAAGTGAACACGAGAAACTGGGCACACTCGACAGGATACTCGCCTCCTCCATCGGTGGTGCTTTGGCAACATGGAATCAGCCCATCGAGGTCGTCCGTGTTGAAGTATGTTTGTCTCTACCAGTCTCGTCTCCGTGGAGCTGACCTGTCGCAAGATGCAATCGATGGCCAAAGGGACTGCCAGCGCTAACCGCCCGGAGAAACTGACCATGTTGAACACGCTGAGCTTCATTTACAAGGAAAACGGCATCAAGGGCCTCTACCGGGGAGTGACGCCGCGCATTGGCCTTGGTATCTGGCAAACGATTTGCATGGTTTCTTTCGCGGACTCTGTCAAGGCTTGGGTGAAGGGCCGTCAATAATAGAGGCTGCTCTTAGTAGACTTTGATTCCTTGGGGGAATAATATCCTTATGTCTGAATAATACTTCGCTATCGTAAGACCTGCATGACATTTGGGGGTGCACGCGCGGCAGTTGTTCGGTTCCAGCGCAAACACTACCCATACCCATCCCCAACAATGAGTGCGCAGATCTCGTCCAACACGGCATTGCATCCCTTGCTGGCTCTGTATCTCGCCCAGCTCGACAAGAACCCCCTTCGCACGAAGGCGGTAACGTCGGGTGTGTCGTCTCCTACTTTTCGTGTCCGGGCGTCTGTAACTCGCCGTCGCCGCAGCGACATTCTTTTTCCTCCAGGAGGTCATTGGCTCGCATGCTGCAGGTCTTTCCCCGAACCCAGCCCCGAAAAATGCCTCGGTGCTCTCTGAAGCACTCGCGCGCCTGCACGTTGATGCCAAAGCGTTCAAAATGGCCGTGTACGGCTTCGTAGTGTCCGCACCGCTGGGCCATGTCCTCATGGGCCTCCTGCAGAAAGTGTTTGCCGGAAAAGTCGGTCTCAAGTACAGGTTGGGTCAGCTGCTGGCGAACAACTTGCTTGTCGCGCCCGTCCAGATCACCAGTCAGTCGCCCTGTTTTCTTCCTTTGGACCCGCGCACTCGTCTGCTTTGTTGACGAGCACGTCGGACAGCTTTCCTGGCCTCCATGGCCGTCATGAACGGTGCCAAGTCCGTCGAGGAGGTCACCCGTACGGTCAAAGCAGGCTTCTTTGCCGCCATGCGAGTGTGTCCTTTTTATCATTCACCTGCACTGCATTGTCTGACCGTATTCACCAAGGTGAATTGGATCGTCTCACCCTTGTCGATGGTGATTGCTCAGCAATTTGTTCCGGTCGAGGTGGGTGAACAGCATGTTGGAAAAGAAAAGCTGAGCTGAAGCCGGGTTGCAGCTATGGGTTCCCTTCTTCAACGTTATCCAATTTACACTTGGAGTCAGCTCCTTTTTGCTTCCGCCCTGTCACGATCTCATCCATGATCTACCAGACGTTCTTCAACATCAAGATGAAGAAACTGCGCCTGGCCGCCGCATGGGAGGAAGAACGAAGAGAACGAGAACGTGCAGAGTCTGCTGCCACCAAAGCTGACTGAGCCCCGGCACCCACGTGTATCTTGCGATCATTCAATCTCTCCTAGAAGTTCTATATGTTGCGCTTGCCTCGCTTATATTGATGCTATGGATACCGGACGGGAACATTGGGTCCTACCAACGAATGTCTGTTACTATCATGCGTGGGGGGTCTTTCGTAGGAGGCCCTTGTACATAACGGTGTCTTGTACGCCATCGTGATTGATCGGGCTCTCCAACGATCGTTTCGATCTGCCAGCATGAGAGTGCATACGTCCCAGGCCTGGTAGCCCAGAGTCTCGTTTCTACCATCGTTGATTGCGAAGGATGCAGTATGCCACGAATGGCAAGTTTTCCTACATAACGCGGTGGGAGAAGATCACTTCAGACAGATGAGCAAGGAACACCATTGGACCAAGAGAAATACTTGCGATCCTTCGAGCTCGCTTTGGCTCATGGCACCAAATTTGACCACGTAACGGGATGGATGGCTCAGTGAGTGGTTTCTCAAAGAGACTTTCACAGGTGCAAGGCAGCGCCTGATATGAGTGAACATGGGACACCAGGCGAACGTCTTGTGACGCACCCTAAGCTGAAATCGTGCTCTACCACGCCCTGTTGGACTGTGACTACCAGAGGGTTCATTTCGACATTCCATTCACTGTCACGAATTGATTGTAGTATTTCCGACCTCTCGCGCTGGGTTTCTGCATACATGCTCCGCTTGACTTTCGTATTCTCTACATTCTTAATGGCCTCTTGAAGAGGGGCGTGACCCGCGCCGAGATTCAGACCTGAGAGCAGGATAAAGCCCATCCTTTGCTCAGAGGGTATCTCCCAGAACACCAAAAAATCCACAGCAAGAGGATTGAAGAGTGGAAAAATTTGAGGGTGTGTCGCAGCTGGGATATATGGATATGATCGAGCTATGAGGTTGGCAATGACCCTCTGCTTTGCCGACAAAAAGAGGGACGAAACTACGGGATCATGCACCGAGATGTACGGGACGCGCTGAGGAAGAGGTGTGAAGTCAAACATATTATCCAAAAGTAATGCGCCTTACTGGAGAGGTGTGGTGGCACGCAAGACTCAACGACGGTGGGTCCGCCGGTTCAATATTGCCCCCGTTTAAAACATTGCCCAAAGTTTTCGAGACAAAGGTCGTCATAGCCTCCAAACAGGCCAACGAATCCAAAGGAGATGCATTGAATGACATGGTAGCCAGCTGCGCTGGCTGTAATGGTACTCTAATTGGCCCTGCTTAGCCTCGGTAGCAAAGCCGCGTCGGAAACTTACGATGAGAGTGGTACCATGTGACGGCACTCCCAGGTAGGGCTAATGGCAGTAACTTGTTTGACCCACACAGGCGTCGAAGACATGTTGAGCACCTGAAGGTTAACAAGAAACATACTATCACCGGACGGGTTTGGAGTGAAGGTTGCCGACAATTCTAACGACGAGGTGATTCGATAAGCTCTCGTCACCCGTGTACAGTGGAAGGCGCGGCCTCCAGCCTGAGGACAAGTGACGGTCAACACGGAGATCAGAATTTGGGTATGACGTTTACCTCTCGATACACAAAAAGCAGGCACAGTTGCTGGGATGCAACCTGGCCCGGGCGCCATGTAAGACTGACCACAGTGCTATCACCCGAGCGGAGCTCCTTATTAATGGGTACGACATTGGGACACCATGGTGAAAGCTTGTTGTTTACACGTAGGGTTTCGGCAGAGTCAGTCGTCACCGACGCTATCAAGAATGAGTAGTTGGCCGGTTGTGTTCTCCTAAATGGACCTCACGGGTTTCGCTCTCTGACGACTCTAGCCACATTTGATCCTCTGGACCACTCACCAACCATACCTCGCCAATGGTTTTACACCCCACGTTCGTCATCCAGAGTTTCATCGGCAGGTGCTCACCTTCGTTGAGGACGAGTAACCCATCGTTCTCGAACGAGACGGCGAGTTCTTGACTCGCCTCCTCGACGTCGGTTCTGATGAGGACATCCGATGCGTAGGTCACAGTTTGCCTTTGCTGAGGCGTGTCTTGTAGCCGTTTTCCGCGTCGTGCGAGAGATTCTTTGGTGGGAAGTAGACCGAGGAAATCATATGTTACGCTAGGGACAGTCAACGAAGTCGCTCGTGATGCCTTCACCGCGATCGAAACCTGGGTGGGGTCAGATAGGATGCGTGAGTCATGAAACCAGACCCTTTCGAACACTCACCGTATGGCTACCCTTGGCAGGAAGGACAACCTCCTCCATGTGTTCAGCAGTGACGTGTTGGTTAACCCACTGGGCATCCTGATCCCTTGCTTCTACAACGAGTGCTAAGTTCGTCAGGGTCACCTCTGTGTCTAGCGGGTTTTGCAAAGCGACATCTACCCAAAAGGGTTCTAAAGGGTGGAGATCGAGGGCAGCGTTACTGGGCTAGCCGTCACCAAATTCGACATACCGCCGACAGCGGCCCTGCCACTCTTTTCAAGTGTCTCTTTGCCGCGAGTACTCCAAAATGCTGTCCAGACATCCTCCCTCCTTTCCCACTCCGACTGATCGCCGCTGGGAGAATCTCGAGAAAGTCTTGCACGACTCAAAGCCGGGGACGTAAATGTTATGGGCAGCTCTAAATCATGAAGATCTACATTCTGACCGGAGATCGTCCTCAGATGCTGCACAAAAAGTCAGATCCCTGATTCCATTTTAACTGACAACGCACCGAGAATGCTACCCTAAAATCATCTAGCAACACCTTGTCCGAACTAGCGTCTCCCCTCTCATCCTCGCCCTCACCCTCGCCATCGATTTTGGAAGGCGGCAAGGAAGACGAGTACCAGCGTAGTTGGCCTAGAAAGCATTTGACCGCACTCTCGATGTCACCCGTTGTGTATAGTAACCTCCCTAAAGGCTATGAGTGACACCGGTAGGACTAAACGAGGACACCTACCTAGTGGGCGCTCGATACCCGACAAAATTGCATCAAATCCGACGATCTCTGGGGAGGACTGCCCTTGTGAGCTCCAAAAGGAAGGTGACAGCGATTGTTTGGGTTGACTACTGAAGAGTTCATGGGCTTTCCGCAAGAAAAATATCGTCAAAGGTTTCTGACGCAGCGTTATACAGCTTTCCAGGGCGTGAGACCAGGGAGAGACCCACGATGCCACACTTTTCAAGCCTGTTCGCGGCAGAGAGGTACCACAGCGCCGCTCTCCGCTTCGCGTTTTTCTTGGAGCTCAAAAACGCAGCGTGAGCGAGAAGCAACGCTGCTGGCGGTTCTTCAGCCTTTCATGCCGCTGCCTCCATCAGTGCTATTCTACTGGGTAGGAGATCTGAAAACCTACGTTCCCGGCTGCCCATACTAGCCATCTTTCGCCTTCTAAAATATTTCCGAGGAAGTCATCGGTGGAAATGCCAGCTTCCCAACGAACTGCATACTTAAGGGCCTGTACCTGAGTCTGAGGCAACATGTCCGAACCAGATGGGGACACAACAGAAAGTGCATAAGAAGCATGAGCGACAACGGCAGGGGATGGCGACAACAACAGCGGTAAAATGTCCTGGGGATATTCAGTTTGATTTGGAATTTAACCGGACGAGGCTCGAATTACCGAACCACCTTTGTTTTCCTTGCGTAGTGACTCCCATACGCTGGTCGCAAGCTTATAATCGCCGAGAACGGTCGCAAACTCTGCAAGGCGTCGTAGCTGGGAAGGAGGTGGGATAAGAACAGTGGGGCTGGAAGCCAATTGTGGTGTATTGTAGGTATGTGACCGGGACGGGAGTGAGGAGATGGAGGAGGAGGAAGTGTGAGTAGGGTGCTGTGTGGATGGGACACTTGCACCGAAAAGTTTGCGCGTAGAGGAAAAGAGGCGCGACGGCAACCGCCTACTAGAAGAATATGCCTCATTCCACTCCAATACACACTTTTCCATCCAGGGAACAAGGCTCATGACAACAAACTCTCGCGTGAAACGCGCCATTTGCTGGATATCTGGCTCTGACAGCTTCAAAAAGTTTGGCGAGACAAGTGAGGGAGTGGGAAGGGGTTGCGGAGTAAGTGAGCCATTCTGCCAGGATTCGGAGGAAGGTGGTGGGAGACGAGGGGGAAGGGGGGGAACAGGAACAGGAGGGGGTGGCGGAGATGGAAGGGACAAGGGAAGGATGAATGCATGTAAACCATACTGTTTCTTGACGGCATTGAAGAGGGCTCCAGCCCTGAGGGGGAGACGTGAGGGAGCGGCAGCGGAAGTGGAAGTGAAGTGGAATGACGTACTCCTCGTCGGACAGGGGAGATTCCCTGGGATGTACGATGAGAGTATAGAGGAGGCGGGTTGTGTCAACCCAAGGGGGAAAGTCTGATAGACGAGACTGGAGGGCCGTAATAGCCTGTAGTGGATTTGGGGCTGCGGTGGATACAGCCAGGATGACTGAAAGGGTTGTGAGAGAGGGATAAGACGAAAGGAAACGGAGCTGACCAGAGACTGGATGGTTCCAACCGTCGTGTTTTGAAGGGAGGTGATCGCCTTCGACGCAGCGAGAGAGTTCGTCCCACCAGGGTGTGCGGATAGAGTAGCGATCTGGATGTGCATCCAGTTCGTTGAGCCAGTGGACGCATTGCTTTGTGATTCGCTCGCCGACCCAGTCGATGGTTCTGGCGGCGCGCTTTTCGTCGTCCTCGAGACATGCACGCTCAGTGCCGGCAAGATCGGAGAACCTGAGGGCAAAGAAAGGGTGTGAGACGGTTGCGAGAGATGTGGTGCGAGTGGTGACTGGGGAACGGAGTGAGTGCAAGCAGAAAGATGACGGGGCGATGGCACCTTGAGGGAGGGGCGAGAAGGACTGGAGGATTTCGTGGAGGGGGGGGAGAGAGGCGTCGCGGAGGAGATGGACGAGGTCCGGGGACGGGAGGAGACAGACGTGGGGGCTCAACGAGGACGGCAGCGCCGGGCTCATCGTGGACGGGACGCGCATACAATCGTTACATTTCCACGGTAGACTTAGGATAATAAACAAATAGATAAACAAGTCAGAAACCACCGCCGAGAATGTCCCCGAGCAAAAGACCGCCTGCGAGCCCGCCGAGCAAGAGTGCGGCCGGATTGTCCATCGCGAACCCAGGCCTCTGCGCTGGGTTGTAGCCTGGAGGGGCAGGATAGCTCGGCTGGTACGGGCCATATCCACCGTGCGCCCGCATGTACGCCTCCCGCTCCTCTAGCTGGTGCATCCGGGCCTGCCTCGCCCGTTCTTCCGCCTGTGCTGCCTGCTCCGCCCGAATGCGCTTGTGCTCTTCGCGCTCCTCCTTTGTTCCGATAGCCTTGTCCTTCAATCGTCCAAGCACCCCGCGCTTGTGCTCTGTCTGTGTACTTGGCCCGGGGGTGTCGTCGGGCGATCCGGCGCGCTTCGACGGATCAGCCTTGTCTCGGCCTCGGCCGCCCGAGGTGTGTCCGCCGGTAGCGACGTCGTACGAGGGCGGCACGTCGAGGTCAGACTCGCTCCTTGACCTCAGCTCTGGATGCTCGCTGAGGAACCGCTCGTCCTCGTAGGGATGGACCCAGATAGCGCGAGGAGGGTCCGCCCGGGTATCGACCTGAGGGGGGCATGAGCCTGGCATAGGGGACACTGTGAAGACTCACCCAGAAGGGATGGTCGTAGTTGGGGTCGTGTTGTTCGATCCAGCCGTCGGGGAGGGGACGATGGGACATGATTGCGCGTGGCTGAGAATGCCTCGCCTTTTGACGCACATCCGCCGCGTCACGTGCTGTGGGGGTGGCACCGCCTTCCTCATTTCGAACTGCCCCTAGCATAGTATGTGTACATTCAGCCGTGTGTGCGCAGAATCCGTATCGTCTCCTCGATCTTTTCAATCTTCTGCTCGAGCGGCATCTGGCATGCGGTCAGCGCTCGTGCCTCGACGTGCAACGGGCACACACCTCGAAGAACAGGTGCATCTGCCTCCGCCGTTCCTCTGTCGCAGCTTCCTGCCGTGCGATCGCGTCCACGAAATGGTGCAGCTCCTCTCGCCCGCCATCGCCCCGCACCGCCCGCGCCGGCGGCACCCGTGCACCCCACCCATCCTGTGCTGCATCGCCACCGCCCCGACCCATCCCGGATCCCGATCCGTCCTCGGCCCGGATGCCCCAGCGCCCGTGCGAGGGCTCTGTCGCGTCCGACGCGGTGCGGGTCCACCCCTGGCTCCCCCCCCAGCCGAGCCCGTGCGAGTCCCATGCCCCTCCCCAACCATCCCGGCAAGGCGCTCCCCACCCAGCCTCGTCATACCTGCAACCACGCTCGGACGGGGTCGCCTTCCATCCGCCCAGCATCCCCAGCACCTCGTTCGCCGTCCTCCATCCTCCGTCGCCCTCCATCTTCTCCAGAAACTCCTCCAATCGGAGCACCTCGCCCTTCTCCGCAGCGTCCATGCCGCGCTGCCAGAAGGGCACCAGATCAAAGACGTGATCGACGTGCGCGTGCATATCCCATTGCCGTAGACCCTCCGACGTGAGCGGGGGATGCTTGCTCTCGTCCGTCTGCAGGTGGTTCCCCGCACGACATGGCCCATCTGCCCCGTCGTTCCCCACCACAGAACGCTCGTGGTGGCCCCGAGCTGCCCTTTCGTGGTCCAGAGCGACCGCGAGACTCGGAAAGAACGACTGGCTTCTATCGTGTGAGTAGGCCCATCCTTGACCTGTCGTGCCTCGTGTCAGCAATACACTCGCTCAAACGGCACACACGTCCACAGCTCACGTTGCCGTTTCTTGAATGACCTCCGTTGGGCAGAGGTGGGAGGAGGCATCAAGTCTGCGGGAGCAAGCTTCCCTTGCAGCCTCCCCATATATGGCCTACACAGCCACAACCCACCAGGGGTCGACACGAGGTCATTCTATCACACAGTCCTAAACGCGAACACTCGGGGTCGTGCAGCGATACAACAATATTAATGAGGCAGGTCGACCCAGGAAGGGTATAAACCCATATCCCATTATGCCAGAACCGTGGGAATGGCAAAACTCCCTCGACCGAGCCATCGTCACGAACCAGGCTCACTGGCCAGCATGAAACTGTCTGCAACACGGTCGCCGCAGTCTCCAGCACAGAAGCGAACCATTTCTGGCAAGTTGAAAATGTTCCAAGCAAGGGCCCCAGATGGGTGGCCGAGAGGCCAGTTAAAAGGCACCCGTATGTCCCATAGAAGATCGCCGCAGATCTAGTATGGTGATGTGGACGTGGCTGCAGACCTGGTCAGAGTGAGAGCGACCAAGACGATGTACCGGCCCAAGTAGCGAGATAGATGCCCGGTCTTTCGATTACCATGTCAGCAATGAAACAAGTCCCGCGTGATATCATGATCCTGCGCCATAGGACGGCCAGCAAGCATTTTTGCTATTGGTGGGTTTGTGAGGTTTTGAGAACCCGGTCTAGTACGGCGCAAGGTACTTACCAGATCACGGCCTCGAAATCGTTGGCAAGGATGACTGACATGAGACGCAACCGCAGCTCCTCAAAGGTCACAGCAAACGAAGAGTGCCCACTGGCAGAGAAGGCCACAGCGATCGTGTGTTGGCGTGAAGTCGGAGGAGACCAGACTCACTGTCGCCGGGACAGGCCAAGTAGGGGTGCATCACACTCAGCCGAGCCCTTGTCAAACTCGCTGCATGCATGTCGATGAGTGCATAACCCTCTGAACAACAGAACCAGACTCACGGCTGGATGGCAGAAGAGCAGGTGAAGTGTCACTTCTAGATGTCTTACGTATCTCGCCTCCAGAAGGGATGCGAGACCGAGCTCAACATCTCAGATGAGGTGGGGATTCCAAAGTACGTAAGAGTCACGCTGGGCGGGTTATCGGAGAGCAAGAAAGAATTTTGTGAAAGGAGGCCTGGTTCACCGAATGAAACCGTGGCCAGCACTCTGCCCCGAGGAAGGGGATGTAAGGGACGGAACCGACGATAAAAGCTGCAACGAGCACGAATACCCAGCGTGTAGTGAACGGATATGACGCAGTAGGGTGCGTAGCAGACGGTTGGCCGCGGAAATTGCGTAGACGGGTTCAGATGAAACCAGAGCTCGGCTCATTAGGGAGCGCCACTTCTGGACACCGGATAAGCTGAGCCTGGCAGACGTGTTGTGGCCGGGATGAGTGGGAAATCAGGGTACTCTCGTTCTTTCGCGTGCATGGTTGGAAGGGGTGAGCGCGAGGGGCGTGAGGTAACGTAGTTGGGCTCCGCCCGCATCTGGTACAGGTAGCGAAACCTAAGTGTACTAGCAAGGCACGATTCCCCATCTCACGCCAGGTCTCGCCTCCCTCAGATTGGGCCAACTGCGTGCGAGTCAGAACACACCAGAACGAGGCGACCGAGTACTGACGATAGTCGTAAACGAAACGGGTATGAATCGGCCCGTCCTGTTTGTCAGACGAGGTGAAGGTAGTGTGCCTGACATATCGCCTTTGCTCATTCACCATCGCGAAGCCCCATGTCTAGTCCACGCCGTGAGAACACTACAGGTAGCCAATGGGACAGAGCGCCTACTTGTACTGCTCTCCAGGTGTAGCTGTTCTTGCCAGGAGTGCTCCAAGAGTCGGTCAAGACGATGTCGCCGTCGATGGTATCCTGGGTCCACCCTTCCTTCAGGAACTCGTCCGTGAGCTCCTCAACAGGAATGCGGCGCGATTTCTCGGTCACGTGACCAAAGATGTCGTCGTACTCGTCACGCTCGTTCCAATCCAGCGTGCGGTTCTCGCTCGAGGCGGAGACGCTCCCCGAGAGTATCTGGTCGATGTCGATGTGCTCGATGCCAGCGTCGTCTGTGGTATGCTTTATGGACAGGGTGAGGGACAACAAGGCGATTGCACGTCGCTTGAACCACGACACACCCTGGAGGCGGAGAATGTCCTCGGTGCTGTCACTGAGGGCCTTGTTCTGCTGACGGGGTCAATCGCGACGACAAGGACGCGCAAAGGAAGGGCAACCATGAGAAACCTGCCGCCCATTGCTTGGGTGGTGACACTGGGCGGAGCTGCCATGGCAAGTGTTTGGAAGAGACAAGCGTTTCACGGACGCTCCGAGACTTTTTATACTCGCCGCTACTGTCGCGGTGACAACCGACAGGGCTGGCTGAGTTTCAATGCACCGAGGCCTGCTGGACGTTCACCATCCTGCCCGGGTGCGCAAGCTAGCGCGGTGACCATTGTCGAGCCAAAGCGCAGTATCGATCAAGACTTGGGCTTGAACACGGTCACCACCCTCCACACCGCATCTCCGCCCCGCTCCCAAGCCAGCGGTCCCCTGGCCTCGCTGCCCCCAAACTCCACCATGAGCCCGTGCTGCGACCACTCACACCAGATGTGGATCGACCCGCTCGATGGCCCCGCCCCGCCTCCTTTCCTGCTCGGCTCTCCCAGCCACCCAACCAGCTCCTTGCCCGTGCTGTCTTTTGCGATCGTGACCACCACCGCCTCCGCCAAGCGCAACGCGATCGGCAGATGCTGGTACGAAGAAAAGGCCGCGTGTTCGTTCGCGTCGGCATTGTAGATATCCACTGCCTCCAACTGCAGGTCGTCGTCCCTGAGCTGCTCGCGTCTCAGGCCGGTCGCTGGCTTGTACCCGTTCTGCGGAGTGAACTGGAAGCTGACACCGAGCGGCCAGTAATTGAAGTAGACAATGTCAGAGTAGGACTTGATGTCTGGAGCGGGGGTAGCGCCGCTCGACAGCGTGCCGAGGTACTGGGCGAGGGCGGGCGCAGAGGGAGGCTCGCCAAGGAGGGCGTCGAGGTGCATGACAACCTGTGTCTGGCTTTCAAGCTCCGATAGGTCCTCCTCACCGTCTGCCTCGGCGTCGAGCACCATGGTCCGCCCAAAACTCGAGCCGGCCGACGACGCTGCCAGGCCGTCCCTGTTGCAGTCCTACAGCCCCTTCCCCATCGCCGCCTCCGGCCTCCGCAGATGTGTCGCGTACTTGTTTCCTCCATCCACCACCCTCAGGATCGCCTCCCGTCTCGTCCCTTTGCTCGTCTGTCTCTCACTGGCCCCACTTGTCCTCTTCTTCTCCATCCTCTCGGGCTGGTACATCTGGAAGAACATCCCCGTCGCATGGCAAGTCCCCATTTATCTCCAATACGGGTCTGTCCTCCTTTTCCCCTCTCCGTACCCGCCCTTGCCCACCCAGACTGCAGCAGCGGTCCCTCACCCTACGCCGAGCTATCCCTCCCTCCCCTCTCCACCACTCAGCCGTACGACGTTTCCCTTCGGCTGGTCCTTCCAGCGTCTGATGCAAACCTTGCACTCGGCAACTTCATGGTCACCTTGTCGCTCTCCACGCCTTCAAACAAGACTCTTGTGTCGGTAAGCAGACCGGTACGCTTGTTACGTCCACCTCATCTCGTTCTTTCTTCTTATCATCCTCGAGTCTATTGCCCTCCCCCCCAAGCGCTCCGTCTTCTCCTCCGCCACCCCACATCTCATTAATCTGGATGTTCCTTTGCTGTCCTCCTATGTTCCGGAGACCTCAAATGTGCATGCGAGAGTCGATCTCGGCCGCAGGGACGGCTGGAAAAGTCTGGGTGGTGGCGAGGGGCGCGAACTCAGTGTTTGGAGTGCCGTCTTGAACGGCGTCGTCAGGCTCCATGGCATTCGGTAAGCTCCCCCGCATTCCAATGCAGGACCATCTACCGAGTGTTTCTTCAACAGGGGTCTGCTTTGTCGTTTCCCCTTTGCGTTTGCCCTGGTCGCCTCTGCCATCTTCTTCTCGCTTTCCATCTCTGTCCTGGCTGCGTGCATTCTTCCTGCAATCCGTTGGCGTACTTCCATGGATGAAACGCTTGATGCACCCGAACCCAGGGAGGAAAGGCCCGTCCGCATCCGAAAACGTCCGCGCAGAAACATCACTGGTGAAAGTCGTGTCTCAAACACTGTCCGTTTTCAGCCCATTCTTGCACGATTCTTAATCACCGCATTTGCAGGCCTACAAATGTGAGGATGCTCCCGTCGACATCCCGTCAGGCGCTGCCTCGGACGACATTCCTTTGAAACGGCGACGCTCACGCATGTCTGATGTTCTCTTGGACTCTGAAAGCTAGACCCCGCATTGGAACCCTGCGGGTACTAAATGACACGGGACCGCGTATTCACGTGTTTTATCGAATTAGGCACGAGTTAATTTTCATTGTTGTTTCAGTACGGATGCCGGCAATGGATAAACTTTTGTATCCTTATGGGAACTTGCGACAATACGTTGTCCTCTGTCCGGGGGGACCACCGAATTAAGCCTTTGATATCGTACCGCCACGGCCATACCTTGTCCACGATGAGTTCCCTGCAGGCTCAGTCACTGTTTTCGGTTGCAGGCAAAGTTGTCCTCGTCACTGGTGGGTCCCGTGGGATTGGGATGATGGTGAGTGGGGCGAGCACGCGCAGGAAAAGCACGGCCACTCACCTTCCCAGATTGCCACCGCCTTCGTCAGAAACGGCGCAACTGTGAGTCTGCACATCCCTGGGGTGCCATGCTGACGGACGGGGTTGTCCCGAAATCTCAGGTCTACATCTCTGCGCGTTCTGCCAGTGATTGCGACGCGTCCGCGGCACACCTTTCTGCCATCGGGTTAGGCAGGTGCATATCTATTCCTGCGGATCTTTCAAAGCTTTCAGAGGTAAAACGCCTAGTGCAAGAACTTGGGACGAGAGAGGAGGCTCTTCACGTCCTCGTCAACAACGCCGGGACGGTATGGGCTCAGCCCTTGGATGACTATCCGGTCGGTCCGCTCACGGGCTCCATCTCGACCCAAAGTGACATGCGACGCAGGATCAAGGCTTTTCAAAAGTCCTCACGTTGAATCTACAAAGGGTCTTTACATTGACACAGAAGCTCTTGCCTCTTCTCCGTGCCGGTGCTGTCCAGGGTGGCAAGACTGGCGATGCGTTCGATGACCCGTCCCGCATAATCAACGTACGCACGGCTTCTGCTGAGGATGTCTCTTGACTCGGAGCCCCACACCTTCGTCAGATCGGTAGTGTGGAAGCCCTTGGCGTTCCCGATCATGATACCTACGCGTACTCTGCTGCAAAAGCAGGGCTTCATCACCTGGGCCGCCATCTCGCTGGACGACTCGGAAAGGAAGGGGTTTTGTGTAACACCATCGCATGTGGTGTGTGACACCCCTTTGCCGTTCACTTGCATTGGCAGATGTAACCGTCTTCATGTACAGGTGCCTTCCGAAGCAAGCGTGAGTCGCTTGGTTCGCCAACCAATGTGATCTGAACGATTGGGCAGTGACCGCCGAAATGTTGGACACGGTGGGAGACACCATTATATCGCAAATTCCGACCAACCGCCTTGGCACCCCGGAGGACATCGGGGGCACTGCTCTGTTTCTTGCGAGTCGAGCTGGTGCATATGTCAATGGTGCAACGATTACTCTTGACGGTGGCTTCCTCGTTCACATGCCATCGTGCAAACTCTGACTGCATTGCACCGAACCACATCCCATGTCTTCATAGTACGGTACGCTGTTCACTGTATGTTACGCCAAGCATATAACCATTCCGATGAACTGCGCACCTCACTTTGATACGATTGTTTCCGCTTTGCTGGGTAGTTTCTTCCGTTGCTTCTGCCTCGGATCTGCCTTTGACAGATAGCCTCAAGGAGCTGCCTGTTCCTCCCGCCCCCCCAGACTCCTTACCATCTCTGCCGCCTCGTCCCCATCGAGACCGAGTTCCTTGACCAGCTGTCTCAAGTCGTCGTCTGTGACCCTTACACCCTGTAGCCCGAAGCCTTCGAGCTCCGTGCTGATATCAAAATCGTTCTGTTTATTCACAGGCTGCCTCGACGGAGTGTCCGGACCTTGAGGAAAGAACTTGGGTTTGTGGTGTTCTGGGGTCATTTGCGACACGGGGACCGCTCCTGGGACACCGACAGGTTTTGCGGCGGGAGAAGGACGGTCTTCGTCCGCCTCTGCATTCCAGGTTTCCCCCAGTCGTAGAAAAGTGTCCAGCTCGTCGTATTCAACGGCTTCTTCACTGACGGATGGATTGGGATCAGCAGGACGGACGGTGTGGCGAGAGACGATGGAACAATGCTGACAATGCGTCAAAGTCCTGTGCGCGCGACGTCAGTCGATGTGTGCGTCCCAACGGTGGTCTACGTACGCCCGGATACCTGCCCCCGACGAGGATACCAGGTAATTGCTGCTTGTCTGCGGCAGATCAGTCCGGAAACGGACAGCCATCATGCTACAGACCGAAGGGTGCCTTTCGTTTCCACAGGCGTTTGGCGTCTTCATCCGACGCCAGATCGTAAGAGGTGAATGGGATCTTCTTTGTCTGCAAGATGCGCAAGATGTACTCTGTGAAAGGAGATGTGCATGGCTGGCCGGCAACTGGGTCGTGAGGGCTGACCTTGGCGCTTTCGAAGGACGGGCTGGGAAGCAATTGTGGTGAGGAACACTTGGATCGGGGGTGAAGGCATGTCGAGAGGACGAGCACCGTGGGGACCGACGCTCCCACTCAAGTTGGCCACCACCCAGCAATTCCGATGCCCTTGTCGGTCCTCATCGTCTGCCTGGGCAACATCTGCCGCTCTCCCATGGGGGAAGCCGTGCTCAGACATGAGGCTGCCAAGCGGGGAGTCGACATCGAGGTCGACAGCGCTGGCACCGGTGCATACCATGCTGGCGAGGATCCGGATTACAGGTATGTCATACTTTCGATTGCAAACGTCGGGGCTCCCTACCGACCGCCTGGTGCTCCAGGACCATTCTGACGTGCAAAAAGGTAAAACACCGCTGCGAGCAACCGCAGACGGGTTGACCTGTGATCCAGCACAACATACCGCTCCATCACTCTGCACGACAAGTCAGGGCCGCAGATTTCACCAATTTCCAGTACATTCTTGCTGCAGACGAATCAAACCTTCACAACCTGGCGGCAAAGAAGCCACGAGAGGGGACTGCCACTGTGCGCCTCTGGGGATCATACCTAGACAACAAGCCCATCTCAGATCCTTACTTCGGGGACATCGTAAGACGTCCGTCGTAACGCGGGCCAAGAAATGATGTATTTTGCTCTCGCAGACAGGGTTTGACCGATGCTTCGAGGACTGTACCAAGTTTTCCAATGCGTTCCTCGATGCAGTCGTCACCAAAGACAGCAGTAGTTAGATGTCCGTGTTCCATGTCGCGTATCGTACGTTACAATCTCGTCCATTCCACCTTCCGCTGTAAGGACGGCAATAGATCAGTTCAAAGTGGGCATGTTCACCGACGCACGGCTGCCTATGGCGTCTTCTGCTCTCCAAAGACTTGTCGTAGTCTAGTGGCAAGTGTTGGCCTCGTATGAGATACCGTGCAAGAAATGCGCACCTTATTTTGCGTATAAAAGTTGATCCCGCTGGACATGTCGGTTAATTACCTCCAGGCGCCTGTCGCTCGAGGTAGAGAGCCTACCTCTTCCCATAGAATCCAATGTCGCCCAATGCACTCCCTTTATTACCACTCCACGCAAACATAGGAAGAGGGACTGGGATAGGCACGTTAATACCTACTTGACCAACGTTCACTTCAGTCTCAAATTTGCGTGCTGTCGCCCCAGATTGCGTAAAGATAACAGCACCGTTGCCGTACGGGTTTGCGTTGATGGTATCAAGAGCGTCGTCCAATGTATCCGCGGAGATGACGGTGAGTGCGGGACCAAAAATTTCCTCGCTTCAGGAAGTATAAGACGAAAATACTAGACAAAGGAGTAGAGAATACTGACCGATAACACCGCATATTGGTTGTAGCTTCCAGAATGGTGGGACCAACGAAATTACCATCAGGATAGCCTGGAACAGCAATTCCTCGCCCATCGAGATGGATCTGTCCACCCTCTTCTGCTGCAGAAGATATGAGCCTTTCCACGCGACTCTTGGCAACCGGCGAGATGAGAGGGCCACTGTGTTACTTGTGTTTGAAGCTCAGATTAGTCTAGGCTGAAGGGTGCACGCACAGGTCCGCATCCCGTTCAAATCCTCCGTTGACTTGAAGCTTGCGAGCACGTTCGACTAACTCAGGGAGCCAAGATTGCGTGGCTCCGACCAAGACGACTAAAATGCGATTTTTCCAGTTCAGGTCTGTTGTTGTTCCGGGAGCACTCACCTACGGAGACCGCCATGCATCTCTGCCCAGCGGCTGGTAGATACAGTTCACTCTCTGGAAGCTACGATTAAGAATAACTTACCGCCAAAAGCGGCCCCGATGATCGAATTCAATGCGAGGTTCTTGTTTGCTGTACGTGTCACTAAGCAAAGGTATGGGACTAGATAACATTTGTTTACCATCGGGCATCAATACTGCATGGTTTTTGGCACCCATGTTTGCCTGGGCAGGATATTTCACACACTTCATCCATTCCGTCGAGAACTAGGCTTACTTGGACACGTTTGCCGTTCTTGGTACCTCTACGCCCAAGTCAGTCTCGAGGAAATGGAAGTTCGTTTACTCAATAGATCCTTTACTTGCCTTTCGTATATATGCCGACCGGCACGGTCACCACCAACAAAACTTATGGCCTTGATGGCCGGATGATCACAAATAGCATCAACTGTAGGGATAGTTCCATGCACCACGTTGACGACACCGGGAGGCAGGCCTGCCACACAATAGCTAGAGCGCAGCGTATAGACGATGGCTCAAAAATGTTATCTTACCCGAACGTTCACAGAGTTCTGCAATAATCATGGCCGCGCCGGGGTCGCGCTCAGAAGGTTTAAGAACAAGTGTATTTCCGGTCACGGCAGCCATTGGGATCGTCCAGAGTGGGATCATACTAAACGGGGGTGAACGACGGAGGGGCGAAGGAAATGGTGCCACGTACGCAGGGAAGTTGAACGGGGCAATGCTGTTGGTACAAAAGGCTCACGTGCGCGAATGCCATGAATGTAACACAGTACTGACCTTGCACAAACACCCAAGGGCACCTTACGAACCTCGGTATCCATGTCTTTGCTAACTGTAGAGATTGAGTCACATTCGTGATGAGTGGATGTCGGCGAGACCTTCTATTTTGTCGCCAAGCAGCGTCGATGTTATTCCGATCGCAGTTTCGACTACCTGGAGCCCGCGGAGGACGTCACCGCGTGCATCTTTGCAAATCAAGGGATGCTACGGCGTATACCAAGGTCTGCCCACCTGCCAAAGTCTTTCCTTGTTCCAAGACGATACTAGCGGCGAGGACATCTGCATTTTGGCGAATTTGGTCTTGTAATCTTGCCAAATATGTCACATGGAGATGAGACGGAAGCAGAAAACGACGGACTCGACGGCAAAACGCTGACGGGACAAGACACTCTGTCTGCTCCAAGTCTTGTAGGCCTGGGAAGCCGCATCGACAGCTTGCTCAAACTCGGAGGCGGTAGTCTCGGGGACGCGAGTGAGTAACGTCTGGGTGGACTGAGGAGACGGAACGAGTTCGCGAAAGGAGATGCACAAGGGGCAGAGACAGACCGGATCAACAACATCATGCCACACGGACGCCTGGCTGTCGACAAACTGGCCACCGATGTAGTTCTTGGTGTTCCCACCTGTTGCATGTGTTCCCTTCCACTCAGCGGACAGCTTCTCTGCCCACGGACGGGCGGGCTGGCTCAAGCCTGAGAGGGTCGCGTACGCGCGACGAGACAGGACGGCGCGCGGGGCAAACGACATCGTGGTGGGTGGAAGAGAGCCCAAGCCGAGATCCGATCCGAGTGCGCGCAAGATCACGTGTCCACGCCGCCACGAGTGGAGACCAGTTGTTGCCGACGACGATGAACCCGGCGAACGGGCTGCCCGCTGATCACTTTCCAGTCCACGGCCACGCGCTCCATGTGCACCAGCAGCCCCAGAGCCGCGAGAGCTGGCCCCAGATGCTCCCCCAAAACCACCCCCAGCAGTTCCACGGCTCACCCTGGCAGCAGCCCCAGCCAGCCCAGCTCCCGTCTGCACCCCAGATGCACGTCCAGGGCTACCCGAGCCCACCCCAGTATTTCCAGAACCATCCCTCGTCCCATCTCGACTTTTCCTCCCTCATCCCCCAGCAGATCATGCAGGATTTTCTGCGCCTGAGCACGCCCGTCGGTTCGTCACCAAACGACGACGCCATCCTTGCCCAAACGCTCCACGAAGGCAGGCAGACCGGGAAGACCTACAGACAGGCTCTCGAGGGTCTTCATGGGGTGCGTCACGTGTCCCGTCCCGTCGTGTCCCTTTTCCGCTCATATGCCTCGAGGTCAACAATCACGCCGCGAATCTCTGGAAGGACTACTATTTGGACCACCATGATCGCCTCGATGTCCTTGTGTCCCGTTTGGCTGAACAGCCGAAAACCGTCAAAAAGCCTTCCATGCCGAGCAAGTCGCCGTTGCGTGTCAAAGACGAAGGCTCGTCCCCCCAAGTCGCACGAAAGCGACGTCCCTCCTCTCCCCCTGCCCCTCCACACCAAGCCACTAAAAAGAAGGATCGTTCCTCCGTTTCTTCCCAAGCCTCGCGGCCAAAACGTGCCACCCCCCAGGCCACTCCCACCACAACGTCGGTGCTGGCCCGTCCCCCCAAACGCCCGAGGGCGACGCTCAATAGTCTTTCTGCGCCTCTACCCTCCAACGACGTTCCGAACTTGATGCCACCCCAAGTTGACATTCCCCTCCCAGATCCTCCCTCGCGATCACCTACACCTCCTGCCGTTGTACAAGTTGGTAGCAACGGAAACAAATATACAAAGGAAGACCGTGACTATTTTCTCAAGTTTCTCGTATGGCGATTAAAGCAAGATCCTTCGTTGACCAAGAAAGAACTTTGTGAGCTACTCCACGAGAAGGTGAACAGTATCCGTACCTTTGTAGTCAGTATTTCCTGATAAGGCGGACCAGGCACCGCACCATAGTGTCACATCCTGGGCTTCGCATTGGCACCAACGCCACGACATCGCAGACAAGATCTTCGCTACGTATCACGATAACCGCGGGGGGGGTGCAGAGAATGACGAGGACCAGCAGAATGAGGAAGAGGAGGTGGAGGTGGAAGAGGAAATGAAGCACGAGGAAGACGACGACGCTCAATCTGAGGCAGTTTCAGCAACTGAAAAGTCGCGAGACAAGAGGGGCGTGCTTCGTTCCGAAGGGTTATTTCCAGGCTTCGGCGACGCCAGCGTCGATACCGAAGAGGATGAACGTGATATGGGAGAGCCTGGCTCTTCATTTACCGGTGGAGATTGGTGCATTCTAGCGAGGTTCATTGCCAAGAACCACTGGGATGAAATGTCGCACAAAGAACGATGGCAAACATTCACCGAAACCGTATGTGATTGTTTCCAAAAGTCGCTCTTTAACTCACCTCAGGATAGCACGGAACTAAGCGATCTCCCAAGGCATGGGCTGAATTTTACCGCAGAAATGAAGCTGGTGCGATTTCATCGGTCTATGATAGGCCCTTCTCGTTAACTAAAATGCCGTAGCAATCTTGAGGTTGTCCAGGAAATACTTGCCTGGAGCCAGAAGAAATGATAAGCGTCGGCGTGGGCGTTCGCCGTTGCGAAACAGGTCGGAAACTTCAGAGGAACCCGGCCTGGACGAGGATGGGGAATACGAGACTGACGATGGGGTTAGTTGAATATGACAACATTGTTCGTCGTTAGTGCCAACGTTGCGCGTAATAACAACTTGTCTGCAGACCGCCAGCCGATGGCACGTGGCCGCTATAAGTAGTCGGGGCCTCGGTCGGTCGGTCGTGGTCGCTACTTGCCAACCACCTGTTCCATCCCTCGCACGCCATCACCCAACTATCCTACGACCTCAACCCTGTCTAATCGAGAGTTAACGACCGGCTATGGATGAGACGTACGATGTGATTCGAGTCCAAGATCTGATAGCTGGCTACCCCATCTTGCTTACTTGCCACCCAGGTCGTCGTTCTTGGCACGGGGCTCACCGAGTGCATCCTATCAGGCTTGCTCTCAGTCGAGGGAAAGAAGGTCCTTCACATAGATAGAAACGACTACTACGGTGGCGATAGCGCCAGTTTGAACCTGACACAGGCAAGTTACGCGCCAACTTCATTACTACTCCCCATGGTCGCTCACATACATGTTATCCAGCTCTACCGCAAGTTCAGGTCCAACCAGGCCCCACCAACGGAGCTCGGCCGCGACCGCGACTACGCCGTTGATCTGATACCCAAGTTCATCATCGCATCAGGAGAGCTTACGAAGATCCTCGTCCACACTGATGTGACGCGCTATCTAGAGTTCAAGCAAATCGCGGGAAGCTTTGTTTATCGGGACGGTAAGATATCCAAAGTCCCAAGCACCGAGATAGAGGCCGTAAAGAGTCCTCTGATGGGCATATTCGAGAAACGTCGTGCGAAGAAGTTCTTTGAGTTCCTGCAAGGATGGAAGGACGACGATCCTGCAACCCATCAAGGTCGGCTCATCATCCTGGCTGGGTGCAGCACACTGAATCACTTTATCGCATCAGGCATCGATCTTGACAGGGACTCCATGAAGACGGTGTATGAAAAGTTTGGCCTTGAGCCTGGTACCCAAGATTTCATTGGTCATGCTATGGCCCTCTACCTTGATGACGAGTAAGCACCTGCGTCCAAGCAATCCTAGTTATAGTAACACCCTTTCAGTTACATCACGAAGCCTGCACGCCCTACATATGATCGGATCATCCTTTACACCTCTTCGATGGCTCGCTATGGCAAGTCGCCCTACATCTATCCATTGTATGGTCTTGGGGAGCTTCCCCAGTCCTTCGCACGCTTATCTGCCATCTACGGCGGAACTTACATGCTGGACAAGCCGGTTGACGAAATTGTAACCGACGAGGATGGCAAATTTGCTGGCGTACGCAGTGGCAACGAAACCGTGAAAGCCAAACAAGTCATCGGCGACCCCAGCTATTTTGGCGCGGGTAAGGAAACTGAAGACGGTAAACTGCGTGTCGTCGAAGACGGCAAGGTCGTTCGTGCGATCTGCATCCTGAAGCACCCGATTCCTGGCACGGATGACAGTGACAGCGTTCAAATCATCATCCCTCAGAACCAAGTGAACAGACGAAATGGCATGTATTTCTACTTTTTGCGGTCCCTGTATCACCTAGCTTACTTTATCGTAGACATCTACATTGCCATGGTTTCATCGACGCACAACGTCTGTGCAAAGGACGTTTACGTTGCCATTGTCAGTACCATTGTCGAGACGGATAAACCAGAGCTCGAAATCAACCCCGGGCTTCAGCTTCTCGGACCAATACATGATAAGTAAGGTCTCACACTTCAAGAGAGGACGCTAAACTGATTGTCACAGGTTTGTGAGCGTTAGCACACTTTACACGCCCGTGTCCTCTGGAGAGGCTGACAACATATTCATCACTCGTTCTTACGATGCAACCTCTCACTTCGAAACTGTCGTCGAGGATGTTCAACATGTCTGGAAGCGCGTCATCGGCGAGGATCTTGTCCTCAAGAAACGGGAAGTAGAGGTGGAAAAGTAGTTGCTCGAGCAGTAGATTATGCGTAGTGCATGCTACGGCGCACTGTGTCCTTTGAAGCCTTTTCGACCTGTATACGCAATTCGTGTGTCATCCTCAAGCTCAGGGAAAGCTGTCGGAAAAGGCATCCATGTTGAACTCCGGAATCTGAACGTCATGCCTGGCTGATTTGATCAAGCTTCCTAGCCCGGCTTTTCGAGTGGCGAGATCACTCTCCTCCTTTACAGTCTCTCGGGACTGCGAAGCAACTTCTGGGATATGCCTTGGTAGTGTCTTGGACTCGACATCCATGTCGATCAAGATGGAGGACCTGCGTAAGAACGGGCTGGTGGCTATAGTCCGGCGTGGAGAGACCGGGCTCGGTGGTCGTTGCATTTGGGCAGTGCTGTGCCGCGTTATGGTTGGCCGTTCAAATGACCAAGAGCGAACAAGGCAAAGTGCTAGAGCATGGCAACCTAACGAACGTCACATAAGTCGTGAGCGCGAGTGTACAAATGGCAATACTCACCCATCCGACAGAACACTCGCGCAGTCTGAAGGATAAAATTGAACTCTCTCCTTCCTGAGATCTCACTGGTCCCCGCCACGGTTTGTAGCGTCTTGGATCGTAGCTGAGAGAACAAGAGCGCAAGGCTTGGGTCATCGAAGTGTGGTTCACCGATATCAAGGTTTTGCATTTCTAGTGAATCAGCCAAGTCTCGCAGGGGAGTCTGAGGAGACTTAAGGGGACCTGTTAAATTCCCTTATCTCGCGACTTACCAAAAGGATTCTCACAGACAAATCTCTGCGTCTTAAGAGCCAGAATGCCCAACTTCCTAACCATCTGTTCCCTTCGCGAAAAGCAGTTGGCAACACGATGTTGTTCAGGATATCCCGCAATACGTGTCCGTCATTGCCTTCGATTACGCGTGCTAGGGCTATAGCAAGTTGAAAGTCAGAAAGCTGTTTCAGGCAGACGTTGACAGCATCTTTCAGGCTTCCCCCGAGAAGGAAGAACGCAGCTGCATAGTCTGAGCCATGCGTCGTCAGAAAGAGGAACATCGTTAATACACATGCCTACCAACCGAATCGCTGCTTGCTCAACAGAGCATAAGCATTTTTCAGGGCTGCAGTCTTCCACCGAGGCTGTGTAAAGTCGTTGGCTAGGAACTTCAGCATTATTGTTTGTTCCTTGTGCCACGCCGCTTGGCGCCATAGTCCGTGTACTAATTTCACTTTTCCCAACGCGAAGTAGAAGAGTGAGCATTTGGTGGGATCTCGATTGCCACCTGCCATGTATTCGTTTCGAGCAATACTTTCCAGGTGCAATCTCTGGCAATTATATTTGTAACAGCACCAACAACCATCGGAAATCTCACCATCGTGTCAACTGAGGTCAACCAAATAAATACGCCGAGAGCTCGTGCATCCGACCACAGCATCTTGCCACTGCAAGCCGCGGCACAGGTGCTCAACAATAGGCCCTGGCTTTCACTGTGAAAGGCCCAGAGCATGTCTCTGTATCGAAGTCGCTCCCTCCACCCCGTTTGAAGGGGAATTCCACTACCCGAGCGAGGACTTCCAGGGTCTGATGCAATGCGTCGGTTTAAGATGTAAAACGAACGCATGGAAAGCATATAGCGGAGCCCGTTGGCATCCAACGCCCGCTGCTGCTCGTCAATCTTCAAAGCAGAATACAGTTTAGCATAGCCTCTAGTGCAACCTGGTGACCCACCTCTAGTGCCGTTTGTATGAGAGCAATGAGATGTGCATGTTCATTAGGTGAAAGATGAGGGAGTGGTTGTACTTCCAGCTGCTCTACAAGGGATTCTACCAGGGATCTGGAGAAAATCTCATCTATGCTGTGATGAAGTAAGACAAAACCCATCTAAACGGAGCAGACAACGTGCTCACGGGTCCGATTGCTCTAAAGAACCAAATAATAGACTGTGGGAGCTTGCAGGTTTCACCGCCTCGGAGTAAATATAATTTTTTTTTCGCACTTACACAATGAAGTAAACTTACAAAGAGTGGTTGCTCCTCCTGCAAGTAATCTTCAATAGCGAATGGTTTCCAATGAAAAGTCTTTCCTCTTGTAGCCCGCCAAAGGGAAATGGTGATTCGTTTGACTAAGGATATCTTCCCTGGAGAGTGGACGCATGGTCAACGTGGTGAGCGTCAGTGAAGGGTCTAACCGCACCCCATAAAAGACATTGCAATAGCATCTGAGGATGATAATCCGGCAGCGGCCCGTTGATCCTGGCAACATGCACGAATAAGCTTTCCGTCACGGAGTCAAGCCCACAAGCCTGGGTCTGTCCATAAAGGAGTATATGATGTCCAACCCCAACTAATAAAGTACCATTAGCGAGCCATATAGAATCGCTGATTGAGCGTGGAATGTATCTGAGCGCGTGGGGTCAAAATCCATCCATATATGTTCATTTAGGGAGGCACAAACTTTCCAACTTCAATCTTGAAGCATATAGTCCAGGCGGGGTCGTCGCCGAAATACGTTTTACGTTGTTGAGATAAGAGCTCAACATGGTGGGCAAACCCAACGGCAAGTATGGATTGGTTGACTGGTGTCGACGCCCAATCAAGGTCATATATAGGTTCAGAGGCACTTCGGGCTGAGATGATGATGTGCCTAGAAAAGCGAGAATTTGAGCTCACCTGAAAATTCTTTGATGTTCGAGGCCGGAGGCGAATTCCGATTCGTTAGAGTCCCAAATAGTCAACTCCTGCCCGTCAGGGTGGCCGGAAACTGTCAGCATCAAATAGATAAGATGACACCCGGAAGGCAAAGGTAAATGGTACCTAGCGCCGACTTCTTTGCAGAGCTGCAACTCGCCATTCTGAAGCCGGTCCTCCCAGTCCTTACTCTTCCTGTACACCTCCACTTGGGTTCTGTTCCGTGTTCCAAGGTCCAAAAACAGAGTTCACCTTCGTCCGAGACACTTAGTAGGTTATCGTGTTCTTCTACAGTTGAAGTCTTGCTCCACGCCATGGGATCAACCGCAAGCAACAACTTTGGTGCTTGCAAGAGCGGGAGACTATTATAGGAATAGAGCACGAGCGTCGGGCAGGGGGAACCAGAAATGTGAATGTAGAAAATAGATTTGTCTTCTGTTAGGGCCACTATGGACTCATGTTCCCGCCTTGAGGGTGTTGAGAAGAGGTGCGAGACGCGAGGAAGCATCAGAGTAGAAGGAGGAGCCGAATGCAGTGTCAGCGTAGCATTATCACTCGAGTAAGTGGCGACGAGTTTCCCTGCACCAGAAGGATTAACGTTTGGCCATACACCAGTAATGGATCATGCGCACCACCGTCTAAGACAACTACCTGGTCTGCGGACGGCCACGAGTCGAGATGGGCGAGATTATGCCCTCCGTCTGTTTCCATCCATGTCTCACCACCATCAACACGTACAACTGCAACACCTCGACCTGCTGGTGTCCTGACGAAATGCAGAATTTTACTCTCTTCTAAAGGTGTCTGTCCTGGCCCTGCCGCAACTAAGCGAAGGGCGTCGGCTCGCCCTTTGAACAATGAAATCGCAGAGATGTTGTATGTACGCAGTGGTGGTGAAGTCACCAAAGTCAGGTCAGCATTCTTACCGCAAGATAGGAGTATGAGATTCAAAGGAGGCGGAAGTAACGTTCCAGGAAGAGAATGCGAGATGGTGAATTTTTTTAACAGAGTTGGTGGCTTGCGGTCAATGTTCTGGGATCTGGTTAGACATGTTCGTTTATGTTCGCGTAGAAGACTTACTGCCACAGCGCTCAGCAACAGAGAACCATCTGCAAGAACTCGTAAAAACAAATCCCAGTCTTCTCCCAGAACATCGCCCGAGTTCGGGACCTCGCCACCCCTCATCTCTGAGGCTTTTAATGCTGTTTCGACAGCAGATCCGACAATTTCTCTGTCCAACCAGACTATCTCTGGCTCGGGGAGTGGGATGGGTTGATTCGCAGTTGGATGGGCGAGAGAGGTGGAAAAAATGTCGACCGCAAGATGTAATTGGAGCCGTTGGGGTGAGTCGACAACGGGTGAAAATATACGTAGCACCGAGTCCGAAGTGATCGTAAACAAAGTAAGATCACCACTACGAACGAGATGGGCATAAGACGAACATATTCGTATGTGTACGAACCTGCGAGACAGTAGGGAGTATCGCCAGACGACAGATATGGCAGGGCGAGGATGTGGTATATCTTGGATTAGTTGACCGGATGTGGTGGAGTACAATCTAACCCGGTTGTCTTCCTGGTGCCATTTTGAGAAGGAACCAACGAAGCAGAAGCAAGACATACCAGGGATGTGGTTGCAATGTATGCCAGCGTCGGTGCAAGTTTTGCCAGAGAAGGTACGATAACACTAAGTTCGCCTGACGAGTCAGGTTACTAACAAGAGGCTCCGCAAACTGCACGAACCGAGTGGCCCACTTGTTGCTCCAAGTAAGAAGATCATTCTCAAGAATTAATGTGTAAACTGAGAGGCCATGATGACTACCAACTGCGAGTAAACCTGACGTGACATTAAACGAGTTAGGAGACACGGTCGGCTGTGAAGTTACCAGAACGGCAATCCAAGGCGGTAACGAAGTCGCCGTCGGGAAGAACGAGAGACGAATGGATGCGCCAGGTGTCTGTCTGGACGTCAGACATGGACCACGCCGCAATGTACGTGTTCATGGAAGCCACGATCTACAGGGAAGTAGTGATCACGATAGGTCGGGGAAACATTCGTAGCGACGCACTAGTTTCATGGCGGGGTCGACGGTGATGCAGGAAACGTGCTCGCCCAGACTCTGCAGGCCAGGGAACACCTCCTGGAAGACAAGGACACGGATGAGCTGCAGACTGACTGCATCGAGGATGACGACCGCATCTGCAGACGAGTAGAGCTGGAACGGGGCGTGAACAGCGAATGCAAAGGGGCCAGAGGAAGGACGTACGACCAGGGAAGCATGGGGGAGGATGAGGTGCTGGAGAGGCCCGTGTGGAGAGCCGGTGAACGTTTTGAGCAGGTCGAGCATGAGTGTCGCCCGCGCCGCCGCTGGCCGTCGCAGCCGCTGGAGTTGCTTATATACCACCACCCCCTCCCCCGCAGCGCCTCCAATGCGGTTCTGCAGCATCCCGTTCTCCCTCCTCGCGATCGCCGCGGCCGCCTCCCAGACGTCCTGGCACTCCCAGTCAGACACCCTGGTCGACGCCCTCGGCAACGACCAGGACTACACCCTCTTGCTATCTCTCCTCCAGCGCGCCCGCCTCATCCCCACCCTCAACAAGCTCAACGGGAGCACCTTCTTTGCACCCACCAACGATGCGGTCGAGCGTCACGCCGCATGGAAGACCCTCCTTTCCGAAACACATACGCTCCTGCCCGATAACGTGCAAGAACAGCTCAGACAGCAGCTCTTCTATCATCTCCTCAACTACTCGCTTGCTCAACTCCCAGAGGATTCGTCCATACAGACCCTCAAGACTCTCCATTTTCCTCAGCCACCACCCGATTCTTCCCCTCACGAACCCCCCTCTTTCCCGTGGTTCCCGGTACCACACGGTCTGCTCGGTGACCAACCACAGCACCTCAGGCTTGCTTCTCGTGATGGCTCTTCTTGGGTCGGTGTCGATGCATTCAGTGAGGGCGGCGCAGAGCTAGTCAAAGAAAGGGTCGAAGCAACCAATGGCATCATATATGGCATCGCCGAGGTACTTGAGCCACCCGCAGACCTTGGTGAGTTACTCACACCGCTTCTTCCCCGTGCGTTGACATGCCGTTTGCCAGTCACGGTCATGGGTGGCCTTGCATCGATCTCGTATTTCCAGAAGGTGCTGACCCCAGAAATTGAACAATTTGTCAAATCCACAGCAGAACTTACCACGTTCATGCCCCTCGATTCAGCGTGGGAAGCTCTCGATCCTCTCGAGCGACTCTACTTGGAGAGCGACTTTGCTGCAGACGACCTTCGCCGCATTCTAGATATGCACGTGCTCTCCGAACCGGACGTGAGATGGTCGGACTCGTTCCAGTCTCCAACTGAACGTGTGTACAGTAAACCTGGATTCCCCCGTTTGTGTCCAGCTGATTTTGCAGCCAGTGGCAACCAGGTACGGCTCCACCCTCGATGTCACGGTCTCTTCTGAAGGCACGGTAATATCCGGAGCAAAACTCGTTCATCCTGATATTTACGCCAGCAACGGCGTCTTGCATCTCGTGTCTTCCTTACTTGTGCCTCCAGGTGCCCTCCAACTGACACCTGAGAAATACCTTTTGGCACTCAAATGCACCTCTTTCGTGTCGCTTCTTCATTCGGTTGGTTTAGAATACCTCGTTAACAATACCGGCAATCAATACACGATCCTCGCGCCATCGGACGACGTGCTTTCCCTCTTTACCCGTGGCCTACCTGCGCCGGGGTCGCCCGACCTCAAGCGGGCTTTGCAATATCATTTTCTTCCTGGTCTCTGGAAACCCCACAAGCTTGGGGACGAAATGCTACTGGAAACCGAGCTCCATGAGCTAGGACTGGATGACGGCCGTCAGGTGATCCGCATCAATGTCCGTGACGGGGAGGAAAACACCGCGGAAGCACAACAGATCACATTCGGCGGCGCAGGCGTCGTTGGCGAACACGGTAAGCAAAGTCCCCACCACAGGTGTGCATCCATTGACCTACCATACAGTGGAAATCGACAACACAATCATATACTTCATTACGCGCCCACTCGATCCCCCTGTCGACCCTCTTCAGACGGCGCTACCGTCCCTAGACCTCTCTTCCTTCCTTGCAGCTGTCTTTTCCACTTCACTTGCGGACGTGATCAAAAGAATGCCCCGTACTACCTTTCTCATTCCCCATAATGATGCATTCAAACGTCTTGGTCTGTTGGTCAGCGACCATCTACTTGCCGCATCTTCTAAACAAGATTTGGAGCATGTTATTCTCCATCACATCATTGACGACGTTGAATATGCGAGGAGTCTTGTCGGTGGGTCCCAACGCACGTTCGCTACCCTAGAAGGGTCCGACTTACAACTGGAGCGGACCAAGGGTGGTCCTGTCGTCATCAGTGCTAGTGGAGGTTGGGCCGGTATGAAGAGCGCACTATATCCGCGAGACACACTCACGGACACTGGTGTTATACACGAGGTATCGGACTTGATGATCCCTCGATCGGTGGAGTTAAACATTGGAAAACTAATGAAAGCTGGAAAGGCAACGACTATGACGAACGTGATGGCGAAAGCGGGATTCGAATGGATCCTAGATGGGGCTCTACCGCCGGAAGGTTCGGAGTGGGCAGAACATGGACTTGGCGGGGGGACTTGGACCCTACTCTGCCCCACAGATGAAGCTTTCAAGAAACATAACATGACGCAGCTACTCGAAGATCTTGATCGGTTACGTGCGATTGTTAGCCAACATCTAATCCCGACCCCCCCATCACCTCCTGCTTCCGGTTCAGTCAGTGTGATGGATGTGTTTAACAACAACCGGCCATTGCCGCTCGACCAACTCGGCAGCTACTCGACGCTTTTATCGCCGGCTTCCGCGTACGGAGACATCGTCTTCAAGGAAATGGAGGATAAATCGACAGCAGAGTACATGGTCGGGATCAAGAATGCCCGGGGAACCGACGGAAAAGCTGATTGGGCTCGCGTGCTGAGCTGGGGCCGCACTACCACCGGGAGAGGAACCGGTGGGATCGTTCTGATTGATCGGCTGCTACAGCCTTATCATCCGCCCTGGTGGATCGCGTATGGCGCACCGTCCTTTGTGGGAGCCATTGGTGTATTGCTTATATGTCTATTTTTCTACGGAGTACGAATCATTTGGAACAGGGACTCGACGGAAGCCACGTATGAGCCGGTGGGCGGCTTTGGTCGGGACAGTGACGACTTGTAGATATATATGTTGCTATGATATTCTTGCTAGTATGTGCCACCGAGCCGAGCGTGCGTGAATCATATGACAATAAATTAGGCCAGAGTCGGGCAGGAGGCCCCACGCGGCCTCTCCTCCCTGATACCCACCATGGTCAGTATCGCAGCAGAAGTCGGTCGTACTACCAACGCTGACGGACAGCCCACTGTCAGAGCAGTAGCGATGTGCCTGCAGTCGAGGGGACAACAAAGAGCTCGGCCATCGAGAACGCCAAAGCGTTTGTCGCCGGAGGATTCGGGGGCATGTCAGCGGTCCTTGTGGGTAAGTCACGGCGGTTGGAGCAAGTACTTGATGACAAGCGCTGACATTCCTGCAAGGACATCCTTTTGACCTTACCAAGACCCGGCTCCAGACCGCCGCCCCGGGACAGTACAAGGGTGCTATCGATGTCGTTCGACAGACCCTCGCTCGGGATGGTGTGACAGGGTGAGGGATAGTCTGGGATGTGTCGTATATCTGTTGACGCGTTGGTCTGCCTCACAGAATGTATAGAGGGATGGTCCCTCCGCTTCTTGGCGTCACCCCAATCTTTGCCGTGTCTTTCTGGGTATACCGATTCCGTTTTCCTGCATCCTCATAATGACCGACGCACCTCAAGGGCTATGACGCGTCCAAGCAGCTCATCCTTGCCCTAACCCCAAACAGGCCGAACGAAAGACTTTCGACTGTAGAACTCGCTACCGCTGGATTCCTCTCAGCGATACCAGCTACTCTGGTCACGGCACCAGTAGAACGAGCCAAGGTGTTACTGCAGGTATGAATACATGTTTCGTCCACCGTCTTCCTTCCTAAGGGGAGAGAGGTACAAGGTCAAGGTGCTTCGAGCACCCAATATAAAGGTGTCTTCGATGTAATGAAACACCTTTACAAAGAAGGAGGATTGCGAAGCATCTTCCGTGGAACTGGTGCGACACTTGCCCGTGACGGGCCTGGAAGTGCTGCGTATGAGGATTTCCTCTCCTTGGCTCAATGCCCGGGCTGACAAGCGGTCGAGTTTAGCTACTTTGCCGCATATGAAGTCACTAAGAAGGCGTTGATGCCAACTGGAGCGTCTGTCTCTGAACTCAATCTTAGCGCCATCATCCTAGCTGGCGGGACTGCGGGTGTTGCCATGTGGTCTCTGGCGATACCCCCTGACGTTCGTCCGATTTCTGAAGCACTATTTCGGGGCGCTGATTAATCGCATCAGGTATTGAAATCGAGGCTGCAGTCCGCTCCTTCCGGCACATATTCTGGTTTCTTTGACTGCCTGAGAAAGACTGTTGCCCAAGATGGTTTTACGGCTCTTTGGAAAGGTTTTGGACCTGCTATGGCTAGGGTAGGCTGGGCATGTGATCTTCCTTGGTCGCTACTGATGATGTACTGTTTATTCCAGGCATTTCCTGCGAATGCTGCCACTTTCGTGAGCGAATCATTCATGTCTCAAGCTCAAGTTTTAACGCGCGATGTATATAGCTTGGAGTCGAGGCATCACGCAAAGTGATGGACAATCTTTTCTGACCTCCCAGCAGCTTCAGCTATGGTCCCATCGGGTCGCATTTGCTCGAATGCGAATACCCTTTGATTGTAGATTTCGGGCGGCGCCCCGATGTGTTCTTGTATAATTTTCTCATTCAAAGCACGCTAATTGCATTAGCCGCTCCTCAGCAGAAGCGGCCATGCGTAAGTAGTGCGGACTGTGAGATCGAACAATAATTACCCATTCTATCAGCGCTGGAGTGCCTCCCTTCACGATGCTGAACGGTAGGGCCAGGTGGCCAGTGACTAGACTGCCGCTGGTTTTCGCCTAAGTACATTTGAGCAGGTGGTTGTGAGGAGCGTTCATCTACACTCGGCATCGTCCACGTCCGAGACCTCTTCGCCCCGGATTGTGCCCGGGCAATAACGAGTTGATTGTTTACTAGCATTGCATGCGATGCACGGAACTTCGAGGACTGAGTATTTGCCCGTGACGTCTACGCGCAGCCCAGCGGGCGCCTGTATTCGGGTTTGGCTACTACAGCACTGGGAATGGAAGTGACGCAGCAGCGAGGAACTCGACAGCTTTCTGAAGTCGGCCTTTCAGCATAAAGACCTGACGGATGGAATATACATGTGGCATTAGACACCGTAAAGACGAGTACCGTCGATGGCAAGGGACAATGACACCAGTGATCAAGTTGCAATATAATGGGCAGAAGCTGCCAACGATGCCAACTTGGCGAGAGTCAAAATGCACAGCACTCACCGCGCGGTAATACTGCCAGACGTAAAGTAATCACCATACCTCTAGGTCAAACCTTTACTGTAACTTGGATCGTCTCGAGTCGGGCTGAGTCCAATGTGCCAATAATACACCCAGCAAATTGTTTTGAATATACCGTTGCACCCGCAGTATCTCCCCGAGAGCATTGAAGCGCTCACTTTGGTTATCTACAAATTCCCCGTGTAAGACTCTGGCTGGTGCAAAATGTGGGACTGCGACAAGAGAGACCATTGCATGTGCTCGGGTCCTGGCATGTCTGGGTGCGAGTCCTTGAGCAGCCTCTGGAAGGACGAGAAGCAGGGTGCGCGCCATTCTCAAAGCTTGACCGTGCGGACGTCTGCCAATGGGACTCGGGCGATCTCCAACTCAGTTTTCTGGTCGGAATGGGCTTGTGATCGGTTCAGTAAGGGCCCAAGTCATCTGGTCGAACTGGCAAGGACGGAGCGCGCCATGCTCGGAATTGGCCCTCAAAGTGCTTGTTGGATGCTGGCACCGTCGTCTTTTTCGTCGCCATTCTCCTCCCTCTTGGAAGAATCGGGGCTGGCAAGGAGGATGGTGTCTTGTTGCAAGACAGGACACACATGACAGCGTCAACTACTACTACAAGCATTCGTCCCCATTCTACAGATTCAAGGCAATCAAACTTTTTTTTTTTTTTTCGTTCTTTTATTTCCATGCGGAAGGAATTTTAGTGACCACCTTCGCCCACTTCTCTAGCCTCCCCGATTCCCAGTCCTCGACATAGGAAAGATGGGAATCAGAGCAAGCCTCCTCCTGCTTTAGTCTTCTCTCCGCATCGCACCAGAACAGGGTCCACGGACCCAACCGGATGTGACCTGTGCTACGTTCAAAGTACCACTTGTTCACCGGGTTGTTTGATCGGCTGCGCCACACGAGGTCCCGGCCTTCGCCCATGCCTTGTTTGCCACCGTTGGGATTGATGGAGAAGGGGTGACCCAGGCCATACGATTCATCGTGGAGGGCAACCCAGAGAAAGTCGACTGTACCGTCACCTTGATGGCTGGGCAGGACTGCGAACTTGTCCAGGTATGATATCGGGGGTAAGGAGGAATTGGGGACGGGCTCGTTGGTCACGACGGCTGCACCGATGTAATCTCCGGCGACCACCACAAAGTCAAGGCAGGATTCTAGGCGGTTATAGAACGCGTCAATGTCAAGCGTCTGGTTGAAGGATGTTTGAAGGAGATGATTCAGTTTGCCCCTGTCGATGTTGGCCAGATCGCGGATGACCTGTATCGGCTGACCGCGACGGAGGAGGGTGGGGGTGTCGGGGGTCAGCTTGCGATTGCCTTGCAAGAGGGCATGGGGGAGGCTGGAGGAAACGGCGGGCTTGTTGGTGATCAGGTTCGCTATGAGGGAGCTTGGGGAGCGGTGTGATACCATGATGGCGGACGAAGTGGGGGGCATGTAGGAGAGACAGGTGTGTGCAAGGGCTAGATTTGAGAGGGCAGAGGGGCGGTCCCTGAGCCACGCGGGATCGAAGGTGTCCCGGATGTAGTTGAACTCGGAGGTGAGATTGATGAGGAGGTGGGGAAGTCCGGAGCGGGCATAGGAAGGGACGCCACCTTCGCGGTTGATGATCATCAGCCGCATGGGGGTGAGGTTGATGTCTTCGGAGTAGTCTGCGTGGGGATCGGGTGGTTGTTGGGAGTCTAGGGTGGCGGCCTCTGCCATGCCACGTGTGAGAGCGGCTACGATGTCGTCGGCATTGACGCGAGTAGAGCGGCAAAACGAGTCGAGGGCAAAAGGGGGGATGACGGGGATTTCGCCGGCGCGGAGTGCTGAGCGGATCGGGGCGAGGTCCGCGGGAAGGACGTGTGCTTCTGGGAGACGGGTGCCATCGCGGGGTCTGTCGGTGTCGCCTGGGATGGGACCGAGGCGGACGAACGGGCCGAGGACGGGACGGGCCTTGGCGCCCTGGTCTTCGAGGGCGGCGACGACACGGTTGGACTCTTCTATGATTGCAGCGCGCTCGCGGTCGTCGCCCCTGGGAAGGGAGTCGTGCTCGATGACGATGACGCTGACGAGACCGAGCATCTCCAAGTAGACCATGCCGCGGGCGATGCTGTCGAGCTGCCTGTCGGTGAACGGGCCCTGGAGCTTGACGAGAGCGGTGCGACAGTAGACCGGGTTGAGGATCGAGGATATGACGCGGCTCGTTTTTGCACGGGCTGGTTTGTGCGTCGACGGGTGGAGGCGGGGTGCGGGGGACGGGAGATCGAGGGGCGCAGAGGGAGGCGGTTTTGGGTGACGGAGGGGGTAGGGGGTGCCGAAGCTGTCGAGGTAGGATTTCGTGTCGCGCAGGGACGGGTTTGCCTTGAGGATGGAGAGGATGAAGTCCTGTGCGAGCGTGAGCAGACCAGCGGGGGGCGTGGGGGTGGTACTTGCGCGTTCCGAGGGCGGGAGGGGCTGGCGGGGACGCGGGGCACGCACGGCGTAGGGGGCGCGACAGACGAGGGCGAGACGGCGGGACATGGCTGGGGGCAGGACAGGCAGGAGGGGTTATAAGGCAAGCCATCGCGCTGTATTTGCTGTGGTCTGCGCGCAATCCGCGTCAATGGCACATTCCGCGCTACACTACGCTACCCTCAAAACGTCAGGATCCGAAACCGCCGTGTATGCGCCTGAAACGGTGAGCGACGCGCCGCACGACGAGCTGGGGACTCACGTCGACCAGGATGACGCTGTCCTCGCTGCACATCGCCTCCGTGTACCCGCCCTCGTCCAGCCGCCGCCGAAAGACCCGGTAGGGGAGCCGTGTGCGGACCTCGCCCACAAACACCCTGCTGCTCAGCACGCTCGTGTCCCCGACGTGCCACTCGACCTCCCCCCGCTCCCGCCTCGCGTCCCGCTGGATCCCGAGCTGGTTAAAGTCCCACACCTCCAACGCCCGCGCGCCCGGCCCGCCCACAACCGAGCTGAAGCGCGTCCCAAACACATAGCACACCCACACGTGCGAGTGCGGCGTGTGCGCCACCATGCGCGTCCCGTCCGGCCCCCACTCTGACCACTCAAACTCATGTCCGCTCTCCCCGACCGTGCCAACATGCCCGAGCAGCGTGCTCGACAGCACAAACAGGTCGATCGGCGATATCTCCTCTCCGTGCATAACCCAGATCGTCACAACATACAGCCTCGGCCCACGTCCGATCGAGAACGGCACCTCGACACTCGCGTGTGGCGACCAGTCCGTGCACGGGTCCGACCGAATCAAGAAGCTCAGCACATGCACCCACGGATAGCACGCCGGGTACAGAAACGCACAGACATACTCCACCTCGTCGAACTCGGTCCTTGCGCCCTTGCTGCGGTCCAGGTCCACCACACACAACCGAGGCTGTGGGAGGTTGAACGCCATGTCGCCGAAACCACCTACCAGCACAAGGCGTTCCGTGAGGAACGCAAACGCCATCAGGTCGCCGCTGTACGTGTCCTGGATCGCTCAAAACGTCACCAAGCGCACGCAGCTCCGCTCGTCTCGTCTCACCAGAAACATCTCCCCTGTCTTCCAATTCCACACCACCAGCTCCGACGGCGCCACCCCGTGGCTGATAAAGTGCACACCAACCCGGTTACTGTGCACTTGCAGCATAAAGGTCAAATTGGCTGTCCGCAGGTCCACGTCGTGCATAAGAATCGGTGAACTTGCCAAGGGGTGCGCCTTTCCTGTCGTCAGCGAGCGCAGGTGGATCGACGCTACTATCCGCGCGTCGTGTGCGCCCGGTCTTGAAAGACATCAACATCCGGCCCTCGTCGCTGCGAATACGACCCACCGAACAACAGGCTGCGTGATGACGACCAGCAGGTCTTGCGCCGGGTCCAGCGTAAAGTCTCGCAGAGTGCAGTCCAGCTCGAGCGACCACACGTGTTCTTTGATGCTGCGGTAGTGAGACGCAAGGCGGCGAAACACCAGGCCCCGTCCGCCCTGTTGCGTGGACTGGACCAGTACGCCACCATACAGTTCGTACAACGAGCCCTGCAGCATGTGGACATCTGTCAATGCGGTCCATTGCAAGGTGTGCCATGCAGCTTGGCTATTCTGGAGTATCTTCAAGCGATCAGCACGGCCGAGAGCACTGGGAGGACCGTCTTCCATCCCAGCGACGGCGAGGTCGATCGTGTACTGGCACCCAGCGTTCTCCCGCACGATTGTGTGAAGCAGGCGGCACACCTGGACGCACCGTGGTCTGGTTGAGTCGGGCATGGCAGGATAGCGGGGCACTCACGAGGCTGCAAGTGAGCAGATCGCGGTATCCGAGGTGCGCGCAGACTTGGATAAGGATCTCGACGGGCAGGAGGGCAAGCATGGTGGTAGTACGAGGTCAAGGTGTACTTAGTGTCGACCACGTGATCCAATGTGTCCGCAAGGCGCACGCTGCTCGCATTCGCACCGCACGCCAATGTCGTCCACAACCACCCCGCCGCCGTCCACAAAGGTGCGCCCGCTCGTCCCCGCCCGCCCAAGCCCGTCTCACACGCACCCCAGTTCTACCAGGAGGACATCGTCCGGTGCATCGCCTCGCCCAACATGCACGGTGTCGTACTGGTGCGCATCCATCTCGGGCCCGTCTCCGCTCCCTCTCACAGTCCTTCTCAGCGCTGTTGGCATGACGCCGACGACATCCCCTCCGTCTCGAGCCCGCTCGTGGACCCGCTCATGCGCCCCCTCTCCCGCGGCGAGGTCGGCGTGTCCTTCCTGCCTGGCGGTCTTCGCCAGATTGTCTCAGAATCAGACTACGAGCTTGTCGATCGCACTTTTCAGCCAGGCGATTATTGCAAGCGCAGTCTCGACGACGTTCGTTCCGGTGTCGTAGTAGGAACACACGTACACGCCCGGCTCGTACACGCTATCAGCGGCGAGCCTCTCAGGACCTGGAAGGACGTCAAGGATCTCCGTCACGCTTCTAGCGTCAATGCCGGGGACTATGTCGTATATGACGACTGGATAGGTCAGGTGAGGAACTCCCATGCTCTATATCTCGTGGTCCAATGCTTACTCCCAATCCAGGTCATCGAGGTATGCTCCACTGCAACACGTTCTGTCAGTTCGTTCACTCCCGCAGCTTTTCGACGAACTTGTCATCTCCGCATCAGGTACTCTTGTTCGGATGCCAGAGATAAGCTCCCGCCTCACGATCGGGGACAAGGGACTTGTACGTGTGCCGCCTTTGATGTCGTAGAATCTGGTGATCAGGAAATTTATCTAGGATATTTTGCCCCACCCCCTCACATTCCATGGTCCTCATACCATGTGCCAAGGCACACCAATGCCGACAGCCCATGACACTGTCGTCGACCTTCGGCACACCGTGCTTGCCATATGTTGGCTAGCATTGAACCAGACAGTATGACCGTTCACATTCTTCCTTTTTTTTTTTTTGTCCTAACCCAAGTTTTCAGCTTGATCGTGATGTCACGTTGAAAAAGCGGCGCCCTGAGCGCTTTTGGCACGGGCAAGATCTTGCAAAGCTCACAGTCTTGAAAGCAAGATCCGGTGACATCCGTGTGGGCGACAAGGTGGTTATCCCTAACGACGACACTGTCCCTGTCGTATCGCTTGAAGCTGGGATTGAGCCCAACGGCAAGATTGATAACCGCACACTCTGCATCCAGGAGACGCGAACAACTGTGACCGTTTTGTGGCAGGATGGCACGAGAGAAACCTTACCGTCCGCAGACCTCATCCCATACTTGAATGTTGACGAATATGATTGCTGGTATGTATGTACACTTTGTCAGCGGGTGTCCACTCAAACATGTCAACAGGCCTGGCGATCATGTCCTGTGGAAGAACGAAGACCAGGAACGTGTAGCCATAATCCAGTCTGTCAATTCCACAGACAGAGTCGCTGTCATTCGCTGTGCAGACACAGGTACTCTGGAAACAGTATCTGTCCTGGAACTCGACCCCAACGGTACAGGTGACGCGAGTCCCGATGCATTACATGGCCATGGTTTTGGTGTGAGACGAGGAGACTCAGTCTTCGTGCACTCGGTTGGTACCACGAACGGGTTCACATCCCCACGGGTTCCCAAGATCGGTGAGATCGAAGAGTGGGTTCGCGAACCACCAGTGCGGGCCGATGGTGAACTTTGTGGATGGAGACGTACTATGGCCGATCTGGGAGCGCGGATAGCGGCCGATCGCAACACCCATCGCCTTCCTCCCTACAACGTCTCTCTTCCCAACCTGGGTGACAACTTCCTTTCGTGGTTTGGAGAAGTTACTGAGGTACGTTCCAAAGATTTTGACTGGCTCATGTTTAACTAGTGTCATAGCTCCACCTAGATGGTTCAGTGGAAGTAACACATCCGAATATGCAAGTGTCCGTTTTGCCCCTAGAACGATTAACCAGACTATACGATAGTCTGGAGCAGATGGAGGATGATGGTTGGGACGAAGATGTTTCAGAACGGGATTCAAACGAGGAGTACTCGGAGGGCGTCTGGCTACAAGATGCCGACGGCGTTTGGCGGTATGAGAAAAACTCTGACGATGATGAATGGGAAGAAATGGACGAGGAACCAGACGAGATGGAGGTCGATGCCCCCTGGGCAGAGACTGAATCATCGCCAGGACTAGACGACGATTCACTGAATCCTCCAAGTAGCGTCACGCTAGACCTTGCTGATTCTGTTTCTCCACTTCCCATTTCACCCTCCACGTCCCCGGAGATGAGCCAAGAGTTAAATGCGAATACCGCTGCAAAGTGCACAGTTGATGCGGATGACGATTCATCATGGAAACGTTTCGAAATCCTAACATCTGCCCCTCCCGACCACGCCTTTTACTCCACGTCCGCGAATCGACCTTCAAGGACTTTTCTTGCTCGCCTGACCAAAGAGTATCGGGCTCTTTCTAATAGTCTACCAGGTGACTGACGTTCATGAGACGTGGTACGCTTCGACCTGACCATGCTTGCTAGACTCTATCATAGTGCGTGCATACGAGGATCGCTCGGATCTTTTGAGAAGCTTGATCGTCGGGCCAGAAAATACACCGTACGAAGATGCACCATTTGTCATAGATTGGATGCTGGACTCCAATTTTCCTCAAAGCCCACCTATAGCTCATTTCCTCAGTTGGACAAATGGCAATGGAAGAGGTACGTACGCTCTGCTGTTGTTCGCCAATGTGTGCTTACACTGTCAAATGGCGTTGCTCAGTCAATCCGTAAGTGGGCAGGAGTGCACGAGTCGCATTAACGAAGCGTTTGTGCGTGTTTTCAGGAATCTCTATGAAGAGGGCAAGGTCTGTCTGTCGATCCTAGGAACGTGGTCTGGCGACCGCACAGAGACCTGGAACCCATCGAGATCAAGTTTACTGCAAGCCCTCGTCTCCATCCAAGGTCTCGTCCTGGTCAAAGAACCGTTAGTCATCATGTTTTCCCGGCCGCCTTGTCTTAGGAAAGTTGTAGATGGTTTTGCGAGCCTGCGTACGAAAAGCTGAGAGGCACGGAAGAAGGCATGGTCAACAGGTCCATGATTTCGCGCGTGGGGATGTTCGTATACTAACTTCCCGTAGTCGGCTGTACAGCGAGAAGGCGTATGTCCTGTCGAGGGGGTTCGTCCGCCGAGCGCTTGAAATCCCTCTTGGCGATTTGCAGTCTGAGATCAATTGGCTGTACTACACCAAGGGAAAACTTGTAAAGGTTCTCGATGGTGCGCGGCGGTTGATTGAGAAGAGCAAAAATGATCCCACAGACGACCTCGATCACGACCTTGCTGTGCCCCGATTAACTACAGGAGGAATCATCACGCTGGAGCGGACGCTGGGAAAGCTGCAGCACTTGTTGGACCGGAATCAAGCTACCGGGACATGACTTGACGCGTCTATCATCTCTTCCGGATTCCTCTTGGTATGAAGTAGCAATATCTATCGGGACTTGTTGTACGTTCTTGCTAATGTAGCGAAGTCATACGTTTGAACGACCCGATCATGAATACCAAGTACGACAACTATTCGTAAGTGCTCAACAACATTAATGCCCGTTGGAGGATCGCGGAAACCGCATACAATAAAGAACTGAAAACACGACGAGCTGCCCGCTCGAGGAAAGTACTCGCAGACACGCCCCACAAGACGTCCGAGGAACATGTTGGACACTTTACTAGTTCCTTTCAGCATTGACCTAGGAAACTGTTTTTCGGAATCTCTTGTCCGTAGTCACCTGCCCACGTGGTGAGGTTCGGGTTACTATATGCCTCGCGGTACCTTCAAATGGGTGAGGAAGTGAGAGCGGATTGCTTGTGCGCACTTACTGGTTAATGTAAGCAGCGGTAGGAAAATCCTTTGGATCGCAGCCAATGTTAATTGCGTCCTTTGGCTGGTAAACTCGAATCCAATCTATCCTCATGGTCGCCGGAAAAGTTAGCGCAGCGAAATTGGGCGTCGCGAAATTTGGAGAGATTCCAAGATTAGCAATCAAATACTAGGAGAACCCTCAGATTGACGCGCACTTCCAAGTACGATAAACAGCGCACCATGGGCTCCTGCGGAATAGGTCTATCCGAGATCTCAGTCGATGAATCAGCTGTCATCGCGCCTGCATCCAATGTCCAAGCAACCTGATCATTTGTAATCCAGGTTATGTACTAATATGTTGCTGTGAGATCAAAAGGCTGGAAGACTTATATTGAACTTACACCGCCATTAGATGAGTAGCCTAGGATCGTTCGACGCTTAGTAATGTATACTAAGATTAGGCCATGGGGGTTAGTAAATACCTGGTTGATATTCGTATCCGTATGTCGCAAAGCACCCAGAAGAGAGTTCGTAGCAAGACTGGTCTGCGAGCATTTAGTACGTGGAATGTGGCGCAAGTCGACGCCTACTCGTGGTCGTCACTCCCGAAGTAGCTTGTTGGTAAACACCACCCGCGTACGGGTTGAGCATGGTGTTGGATGAGTCCCGAATATTAAAATTGCCAGTGGTATTCTTCCACTCATAGGCAGCATTCATGGGCTGAGTGAAGTTGATTGGAATGAATGACCAACGATGCGATTCACTTACGGCCCATTGAGCGGACTGCGAGACTTGACCCTCGAGTGGGTCACCGGTAACCTGCAATTTTAAGCAATAGCAGGTGATTTGTACATGACATGACACACTTGTGACTCAAATATATCGATTTCCGGTGCAGAACGGCCGACATACGTTCCATCCGAGTGAGCGGGTCCAGGATGTGATTGACCCTTACAGGTACATCTCGATAAACGTTGGCCGGGAAGATAAGACAGGACATTTCCATGGTCTGGATCACCATTGGTTAGAGCTGCCGCAGGTCCACCGTTGTGCGTTTGGTTCGCTACAGTGCCAACGTCGCAACTGTCGTACGAGTAGGGCCACTGGGTGGATGTCAAGATGTGTTGGGCTCAGAGCGATGTGAGAAAACCATACCATGCCGTCCAAAGAAGCGCCATAGCCTGCGCGACCTAGCGATCATGTCGAAGCTGCCGATGGACAGTCAATCTAGCGGAGACTCACCTAGGTTGCCCATCGTCCATACTGATGGGGGAGGTGAGTACTCGAAGGCAGCAAGGGGCCTACGAACACGGACCTGCAGGCCATAATCCTGAATGGGCACAGGAAGGTCAGAAACGGGCGACGATATACCGACGGCGACTACGGACCAACTACATTGGGGGCCCCTGGCAAAGCGACGGATACGAGTATCATGCCGCCGGTGAAACAAAACTTGTTCCAAGTGGAGAGCATTCCACTAACGTACTTGAGATTGTTCACGGTCCGTTGTGCCAGTGTGATTTCGAGTGCGCCATTCCTGGTCGTTACCTGACCCTCATCATACCATTCCAGGTCATTGGTCTGGTTCAAATGTCAAGACGAGTCCCGGATTGAGAGGGCAAAGGCCGTACCTGCCAGTAATGGAGATTGACCGCCTCCCAGTACGCGTCGTCGCCAGGCCAGAAGGTGCGATTTTCGGTATTAAATTCATCACTAAAAACGAGTTGCCACTCTGCACCGTCGGCAAACGAGGTGACGGTATGAGCCGAGGAAGGGGTATCGACGTCAATCAACCCAAAGCCGTTTAGCATGGAGGGAAGCTAGGTAGACGAATGAGTCTATGCGGCGTAGTAAAACGTGCCGTCACTGGCCTGGCCGCTGGCATTGATGCCACCTAGATTGAAACCGCCCGCGTACGAGGGAGGGCGGGTGGTGAAATAGGATATCATGGGGTATCCGGCACTGGGTGACGCGTCAGGAGGAGACAAAGAGGGAAGCGAGACGCATACAACAGGGCGACGAGGCCGAGGGCAAGGATGACGAGACAGCCGAGGTTACTGAGGCCCCTGCAGGTGAGCACGCTCCCGCCGCGGTCGCTCTTTCGGTCACGCCGTGGATCGGGATTGTGAAGGAAGTCATCGGGCTCGGGATGGTTTGGGGAGAGATCGGCACCCCAGGACTGGGGGTCCGGAGAGAGGGAGAACTGGGAGGGAGTTAGAGGAAGAGAGAGGGGGGGTGAAGACCTGCCTTGTCGGAGATGGACTGTACTTGAGATGCAGCTGACCGGCCAGCGGTTGCGCCGGAGTACGGGGAGTCGTTCTAGGAGGACGGGTCAGGTGGGCTCGGGAGGGGGGGGACGACGGACGAGGGTGTTGAGGCTGGGGGCGCTTCGTAGGGACGGAGGTTCTCTCGCGAACGCGGCCTGCACTGCGTGGGGACCTCTTGCGGAGGGCGGAAGGAGACTGGCGGTCGAGGGCGCGTTCGACGCGACCTGGGCGTAGAACTTGCGGGTATCGGGCGGTCGAAAGGCCATGGAAACGAGCGGGCGAGGGACGAGTGCGAAAGGTACAATAAAAAAAGAGTTTATCGTTGTTTGAGCGTCGCCATCCGCCCCACCACGGCCCCGCCCGCCCTCGCCAGCGCGTCCTCCCACCGCGCCTCGCCACGGATCCCGCCCAGCAGCACCGCCCTCGCCGCCGCGTACCGTCCCCGCGTCTCGCCCGGTCCCGACCACCCCTCGCCCCACCCCGCCAGCGCCGCAAGCGAGTCCCGCGCGCGCTCCGTCCTTTCGCGTCGGCACGGCCGTCCCCTCTTCTTGTGTCCCCACCCGGCGTCCTCCACGACTTCACGCGGGAGTGTGCGAGGGCCCAGCGGATGCGTGTCCCCACGCGGCAGGATGTCGAACGCCCGTGCCTGCAGCAGGCGGGACTGTACATAGATGACATGTGGTCGAATCGGCAGCAGATGCTCCCCGTCCAGGGCGTCGGGGAGCACCAACATCTCCCTGTAGACGTCTGGTGGGAGATATGAGGTACACAGGACAACATCTGAGCCGGCGTGCGCACCGCAGGTGACTTGTGCTCGCGTGACGGACTGCAACGGCGGTGCCGAGGTGCAAGGCTGGGTAAAGTACAGGGTGTACAGACCGAACAGGGCCGCAGTGCGAGCCAGGGGGGGCTCCCCGGCACCGACGCGTTCTGGGACACATCCAGTGCGAGACGCGCGGAGCTGATGGGCGCACTCACCCAAGAAAAGGCGCATCATGACGCCGAGAAAGGTTGCACGGGAGCGCGTGTCAAACGCCTTGAACTGGATCCATGTCCAGCCCTGGCTCTGCCAGATCTCCTTGAAGCGAGCGAAGGGCGCGGGGCGGGTGTGCTGTCGCGCGAACGCCTGGACGAGCCCGTCGACGTCTGCACGCGCGGCGTGGACAAAGGCAGAGGACGTGAAGTACGCGGGCTGTAGTATCGGCTCTCCACGACTGCCCGAGGGCGACGGTGCGAGCATATTCGCGTCGTTGCAAACAAGCAGTGCAACCCGACGTGACCACGACATGGCACCGTCCTTTCTTCGCCGGGCGCACTACCCGACTTGCTTCTACTGCCTCTCAGCGCCGGGCCCTGCTCTGGTCGATGCGCGCGCGTTTCGCTGTCCCCACTGCGGCTGCTGGAACAGATATGACGCCAACGGCGAAATCGTGTCCGACGACCCAGCCATGCACGACGAGAAGCTGAACGCAGCCTCCTTTGCGAAGCGTGGTTTGTCTCCTGCACTCCTTGGCCCCACTGCCCAGGCTCATCCCCCCCGCAGCGTCCCCGAACAGGGACAGGCTGCCGTCCGCCTACGCCAAGGGTCCATTCTGCCACACGTGTCAGACAAACCAGATGCTCCTCGTCAACCTCCTCTCGAATTACCTCCCGCCTCCGCAGGCGAGTCTCCTCCCAGCATCCACGCGTGCCGCTTCATCGACCGTCTGTCCTTTCACAGCATCCCGACTATTCTCACCGCCTCGAACAGCTTCCTGCGTACCGTGAATCGTTGCATGTGCGATACCCTCCTGTTTGTGCAAACTGTCTGCCTGCAGTCGAAGACGAGATAGAGCAGAAAAACCAGATGGCTCGAACGGAGGCCCTCGGAGGCTGGCTCAGGGAGAGTAAAGGAAAGGAACGGCGCCGCCTAGTCTCTCGCTCTGGGCATGGCCGTCCGGGCCTGGCATTCCAGCTTGCCATCTGGCGAGTGAAGGGTGCTCTGTGGGGCACCACGCTTTCCTGCGTAGTCGTTGCGTATGCGGCAGGTAGGGCCCATGCACTTTCTGTGTTCAACTCGGTTGACTTGCTCTGCTAGCGATCCAAGGGTACGATTTCCCGCGTCCGCTCGCCAGATCCATTCCCGTGCTCCCTCTTTTATGTCTTCTCTCTCTCTTTTACACAGCCTGGGACCCGACCTACTATCGCTTCAAGAGAGCACAGGCGCAGGGGCGCGACGTCCGTATCAGAGGAAAGCCTTACTACATCGTATGTCTTCGTGCTAGTGATCACGTGCAATATGCGATTCATGTCGCACAAGATCCTTCAGGCGCTCTCTTGGCTCTCGAGACTCACTACATCCATCCTCCTCCTTCTGTCTTGGCACTCTTCGTCCCGGGACTATCTTCACGTCGGCGTCTATCCGTCGTCGTATCGTGTAAGCACATATTGTTCAGTATCCCTCGCCATTGAGTTATTGGTATGTTACTCTTTTACTGCTCCCCGACTGACTGGTGCAAACGAGAATAGGTACTCTCGTCATCGTTCACCATCCTGCATCTACAGCAGCCTCCATCAGTCCGCCTCATCGGGACGTCGACACGATCCTCCGTATGCGAGACTCTCCAACCATCAGCACATAGCAGTGCACGTGCCTCGCCCACACCCACAGCACCAATCCATGGTGAACCTGACCTTCTCGCATCCCTGACACTTTCCTCAAACCCCCTCATCCCCCCCGTCCACCCGATTTTCGGCCACCCTTCCTTGGCGTCCTCCATCCCTCCCCCCGTTGTTTCCCAGGGATCCCCAATTAAAGTCGATGACGCCTTGGACGAAGATGCGATGGACTGGACGCCGACCAACCCTTCTCCTGTCAAGACCGAGAAAGCAACAGATGACGATGGAGCCTGGCTGCGTCCCCAGCGGTTTTTCCCTCCAGAGCGTCCTACGGGGCTTGAGAGTCTATTCGCGAACACCAAGCTCGATGATGCAGGCACGCACTCTATCATACCGGCCACCCCTGTATGGAAGGGCCTTTGTAGTGCGAAAGCGATTGGATGGCGGATAATTACCATCATCGTTGTCCTATTTCTAGGCACTATTGTTTACAACTGGTGGATGGAGGGGCGGACACGGTGACCGGGACACCTCCATATCGTTGGGTGCCAGTGGCACCATGATGTGTGTCTATCGGAGCAATCTAGTAATATTGGTGTATTTGCACATTAAAGTTGTGTAGAATCAAGGGGGAAATGGTGTCAATGATACTGCGGGTATGGACGCCGCACGGATTAGGCGCTGCGTCGACAGAGACATGAAACGAGAAAGACTAAATTGCGTCGTCCAGCAAGCAAACGGAACTGGTATATGTCCAATGTAAAGAAGACGTGCCCGGCAAACGATGCCAACAACCAAGGGGTGCCCATGGCCCGCCAGGCCTAACAAGGCCGGTTGCGTGCCCGACATCTTAGTATCCACTGTATCCGTGGTGAAGAGGGACACCATATTGATCATACTGAACGGGCCTATTGAAGCTGGGTGAACGACCCAGGGACTCTTGCATCAATGGTTGCAGACCGGGGCCACGGGCAAGATCCGCGTACCCACCGACCGGGGTAAGATGCGCCGGACCAGCAGTGAAGTCATGATCGGGGATGGGCTCAAGAGCTGAGACACCATATTCTCCACCATGCCCGCCCATTTGGCCGTCAGCTTGACCACCCGAGTGAAAGGAGGAGGCGCGGGACAAGGAGTGCTGGCCTGAGAGACCGGGGTCTTCGTTGCCTCCAGGCTGCCAATCGATGGGCTGCATGCGGCCCTCGAAATCAGAAGAAGGTCTGAACTTCCACTTGCGAATGAGGGTCCACACGATCACGGCGGCACCGACAGACGCAGCGATGACAATAAGCACTGTCATGCCCGCGTGTGACATGCCCGAGGAGGGAGTCGAGGTGGAACTGGACTGCGTGGGTGTCGGCGCATCGCTGGTAGTTAGGTACAAGATGGACCGAGGCGTGGACTGGGTCGGGTTTTCCGCAGGCGCATTGCTGGCTTGGGCTGATGCCTGAGCAGTGCTGGATGCATGGCCTGAGGGGGAGGATGCGGAGGAGACAGAAGATGAGGTGCCAGTCGACTCAGTGGGCAGGAGGCCACCGACGACAGAACCTAGCAAGCCGCCACTGGCCGTGGAGGGGTTCTGCCGGACGCTTGAACAAACCGAACGTTACTGGACGTTGGAGAGTGGAGCTTACCGCTGAGGCAGGAGCGGAGGTGGGCTCCGTCTGGACCGATACCGGACTCACGGAGGTCGCTTGCGCTGGCGAGGAAGCTTGACTGGGGGAAGACGACGCGGTTTGCACCGAAGACTGGTCACCCAGAATGTCGATGGGCGCCCGTTTCTTCATCAGGCGGCCGAGGTCGGCATGGTCGCGGCGATGGGGGCCGCTGGCGTTGGAAGAGGCAGCGAGGGCCAGGAGGAGGGAGAGGCGGAGAAGGAGAGTGGGACTGAGCTTTGCCATCGGGCAGGTCGAAACGAGGGTGCGCAAGGAGCGACGACGGAGTGGCGGGCGAGAGCGACGTCAACCGCACGCGAACCACACAAGTCTCGCATTTCCTAATCAAGTTACAACACCTCCGCGCTAGCTACCGACTGTCAAAGAATCGTCCAAACGTCCGCGACAAAGCCGAGAAACTAAAAAAGACTGCGCTACGGGTGGCTGGTCAGCGACCACTGGCTGAGTGGCACACTGCTTGGATGCACGTATGATGAACTCGATACACCCGGCCACTGCGGGGACATCAGAACCTCCAGCGTATACTCGCCAGCAGGCAGACTGATCGCGAGCACCGTCACACCAGTGTTGGGCTGATCGGGCCACCCAGTCGGCGTGGGAGGGTCAGTGGGCAAGCGCACAGCGTCCATAGTAGAGAACGCAGCACCAGTCGGAGGATTCAGTAGCTCAACCACCATAGAATCCGATCCAATGGTCAACGTAGCGGTAAGGTTGTTGTTGCCGAGTGCAATAGAAGCGTTCGTGTGCGCCCGCCACATGACTGTCGCAGACGCGTTAATCTCGTCTTGAAGGAGCACTTGCCGGCGTTGGTTCAACATACGGACTCCGCGTGAAAGCGACGTCCTGCAAAGTCGTTGTGACATTCCTGTCGGCGATGACTGGTGAAAACGAACTCACACATGAAAGTATGCGCTCGTCAAGTCGGCGACAAAATATGCCGTCGAACCACTAGGTACGTCAAAGACTGTGCTGGAGCCCTGTTTCGTTCCAGAGGAATCGTAAGTCACGTTCGGCGCAGCCAACACGTTCTGGTTGGCCCCATCAACTAGGATAGTGTTCTGGCCCTCTGTCCGCTTGCGATAGTATAGCCACCTTTGGCTATCCTGTGCATCGCTACTGAAGTAGCCCTCAGCGACATAATCGCCATCACCTAGTTCCCCAAACCAGCGTGATCCCAAGGCATCGACCACAAAGTCACCGCAATCCAGGTCATTATGGGTCTGGTGACCTTGAAGCGTCCCAGCCTTTATTGCAACGAACAACGCATTCTCGTCCGTCCACGACGATCGCATCGAACTCCACTGGTCGGTGTGATTGTCAAACATACAATCGAGAGCGAGGCCGTCCCAGAACGCGCCGGCAACCGTAGGGTCGTACCAGAACATGCTCCATGGATCTGCCGCATCCGCCTGGTCGCGCTGGAAGAGCTGGTATTCAGGCATTTTGAACTGCTCGCCATAGAAGAGCAAGGGATTCGCGGTTGCTGTGTACTTGTTTGGGCCAGTATCACCATAATTGAACAGAGAGCCAGGTCCGGATGCACACATGTGGAAATGTCCCGAGAGTTGAATACCTGGGTTAACCTCAAGGAGCCCATACGTAGAACCACTGGCTGTGAGCAGTGAAGATACTAGTTCGGCATGTCCTGTCGAACCAAAGTACCAATAGTCGTTGGTTTCGGACCAAGTACCATCACTACTGGGTGCGAGGGCGCAATTCTGGAGAGCGTTTGCAGCTGTCATACCGAGGAGCTGTTGTGCGATCCCGGTAGTGTCGTCCCCAAGGATAGCTAGGGAGCCCATAGTGAGGCCATTGTTACAAACACAGTTCCAGTTGCCCGCTGTGTTGTTTCGCCACCAACCATAAAACAACGGATCATTGGCGTCGTCGTACGCGATAACACCATTGCTAAGACCATATTCGATCATGGTGAAGCGGATACTTTCGAGCTGGTCCTGGGTCCACTGATCATATAGCCAGTCATATGCAATGCCGTACGCTGCAGTCAGCTCTGCGGTGTCGAGGAAATGGACGGGATTCCATTTGGAGCTATTATTAGGGCCCCAACCCCCCGTCAGGTTACCGGCAGCGTTCTAGAAGTGCGTGTGAGATAAGAAAGACTGAATCTCGGACAGACGAACTTGCAGCTCGGTCCAAGTTCTGTCAAGCCATTTTGTATCATTGGTCATCCGATACACGTATGAGAATGCCTTGACCCGTTGTTTAACCTGTCGGGCAGGGTCCAAAATACCATTGCCGCTGTCCATGACGTATGGGACGGGAGGCAAGTTCATATACTGGGTAGCGTTCAAAAATATGGTCGCATTCCAGGAAGAGAGATATGGGTCATTTTTTATCAGATTAGGAAGTGCCTGCCACTTGTAGGAAGGTGCGATAAGACGAGGGCGATCAGAGCGAACTTGAGTTGGACTAGGGTTGGATGGTTGGAAGGAGTCTTGCGGCCAGGCAAGGCTAGAATCCGAAGTAGAAACAAATGTAGGTGTGGTGAACGCAGCATTGGTCTGTTTAGAATGGCTGGTTAGTGGCAATGAAAACAGACAGACAGCGAGGTACGAACGGTAGCAGGATAGAGCGGCACCATGTAAAGGCTATCTGTTCCGGTTGGATATATACCGAGAGAATGCTTGGCCTGGATGGCAGAGGTGGCGGCGCTGCTGGCCGAAGACCTCCTACCGGCACGAGAGCCAAGGACGCCGCCGAGCACGGCACCAACAACCACAAGAACGGCGATGGGAATACCGAACTTGATCCAGTTGCTGACCTGTTTCTTTGGTGGTGAAGGGGGGGTAATATATCCAGTGGAAGCACTGTAGTATGGGTCGCCAGAACCGTAAGGGGTGGTCCTGGTGATTGAGGAGTAATTGGTAGCCATTGTGGAGGGTGGGCCGATGGCGCGGCCTTGAGGCAGGTAAACGAGAGACGACGAAAAGACCGTGAGGACGACGACGGTGGGGAGGAAGTGGAGACGACGAAACAAACGCAGTGTATGCTGCTGTTTGTCCTCGTGTCTGCCGAGTCCCGGCGTACGTGCGTGGATCCTTGTGTCGTTCATCTCCGACGCGCGCTTCGACGGGCTTCCGGTGCTGCGCCTCACGAATTCAGCGCCGTTTCTCGTGTCGTGGTTCCGTTCTGGATCGTGGGTTCCTGCATTCCGACTGAGGGTGACCACACTCGCTACAGAAATACTTCTCTGCGGCTCACAGGGGTACTCAAGTTGCACCAACAGTTACGCTCGAGCGAACCGGCGCCGGGAAATCAAGATGATTGTGATTCATCCACTGGTGAGTGATCGCGGACGATAGAATGGTATTCATACATAGCAGTGGTGTCGGCACTGTCCGGCGAGAGGCAGCTCAGCTAGTAAACAGATAGTGCTCACCGACATCGCGCCCAGCGAGGCGTGCAGGTATTGTTAGATTTTCAAGAGGCAGCAGAACAACTGCCATGGCAAGTCTTCTTTGCCACCCCATAATAGTTATACGTTGCAGTTCATCCGTCCTGGGGTTGTCTCTAGAGGTGATCGCAACATCCTCCGTCTGACCTCATTTCAATCCAGACCACGACGCACGCCTTCTTTCCGTGGCCCATTAGTCGGTAATGGATTTAATCACGGATCTCCAGTCGCTCGTTCGGATATCTCACCTCATGGATGTCGTGTGGAAAGCGGTCTCTTGCATTTGGCTAGCACTTCCACCTTCCTGCATCACCCTTGCGCCAGCTGACCATACCGGTATATTGGCAGGATGTTCATGGAGGTGATTGGCTGTGGGCTTTTCCACGGCTTCCGGTTTGAAAATTCGAGAGGCGTCTTTGTATGCAGTATACGCTATTCCAGCCCGTACCTAGCCCATATCTTCATCGCATGTTCTTGTTCCACTGTGTCCTCCCATTGCTGTTTTCAAGGAATAGATTGTTTCTTGTGTCGTCCCATCACTCCGCTATCATGAGCTTTTTGGAACATACTCAACGGACAGACTTGATCGATGATCAACGCCAGCGAGCTGCAGTGGCTTTCCCCAAGTCGGGTTCCAGACAACGTCCATAGCTCAATAAACGATCCCACGGGCCGCGGCGACGCCCGCGCACAGTTATTCTCGTTTGATGTCTGCGCTGTCGAAGAGGTATAGGTAGGGACTAAGCTATGCAAACTCCGCCCAATCTATACATCTCATCTTGCCAGCATTAACTCCCAGTGACCGCAAAGACCATGTCGGCTCCGACTCCTGTGCTCGATGCTGGATCCCCGTTTGATGAAAGCAAGATCAATTTCATAGGTTTGCGCCGAGCCACTAGCCCAATCGTTCGATAACCAACCTCTTTTACGATTTCTCCACCAAGACATCGGAGGTATCAATCAAACTGGACGACGCTACAACTCGATGACCTTGCTATTAGTGAATCTCACCGATCTCGCTTTTCAAGGCGTCTACCACGGCAAGAAAAAGCATGAAGGCATGTCCGTTAAATCCAACGGATCACGACGACATAGCAATGATACTGAAAGTGGCATGGAGATGATCTTAAATCGATGCTAGAACGATCGTATGCTGCTGGTGTCAAGTCGATGATCATCACTGGAGGGAGCCTGCACGAGTCCGAGCTTGCATTGGGCCTTGCTCATCAAAAAGGTTGGTGCTCAGCCGCCGATTTCTTGCCATGCTCTTTTCGTGCTCCGCCCGCCATCAGGACTCTATGCGACCGTTGGATGCCATCCAACGCGTTCAAAGGAATTTGACCAGCATCCTGGAGGTCCAGATGCTTATTTGCTTGCGCTGGACAAACTCATCGGCGACAATCTGCGCCCAAGTGGGAGAGTGGTCGCGGTTGGAGAATGCGGCTTAGGTGACCGTTCTATGCTCTTCCGGGGCCATGCAAGGATGACTCACCTGCTGCAGATTATGACCGGACTCATTTTGCATCCATAGAAGAGCAGCAACGACAATTTCGTGAGTGTAAGGTGTTGACAAGGGATCAACCGACCACCCAAGGGTTTGATCTTGCACCCTTGGCAGGTGCACAGCTCGTGCTAGCGAAGAAATACCACCTTCCTTTGTTTCTCCATTCTAGGGCTGCTCATGTGGACCTGGTCAGGATCCTCAAAGAGGAAGGGTTCGGTGAGGAGGGAGGAAAAACCGTCGGTGCAAAAGGTGGAGTTGTGCATAGCTTCACTGGAAGCCACGAGGAGGCTGCCGAACTTGTGAGCATCGTTGATACTCGCGCCGATTCAACGGTCGTGCTGAGGAGAAGAAGATTGGCATGGGGTTTTACATTGGAATCAACGGATGTTCGATGAAGACTAGACAAAATCTCGATACAGTGAAGACCGTTCGCCTAGACAGACTCCTATTTGAAACCGGTGAGGCGAAGAGTACTATCATTGGGTGGTACTAAGACTGATCCCAGACGCGCCATGGTGCTCCATGACAAGCACACATGCCTCGAAAGCACACCTGGATGCCTTGCCCACTTCGCTCCGCGCCCGTTATTTTCCTGCAGCAGCTCGGCCAGAGTCTTTCGTCCCTGGAAAGGCGGTCAAGGGCCGGAACGAGCCATCGGCAATTGGAGGAGTCGCATGGGTAGCGTACAGGTTGAATGACGATCAGGCTATGCCGTTCGAGAGGGTGACGGAAACGGTGTACAAGAATACTATACGGCTTTTCGCTCTTGACGAGCTTGTAACCGATTGCTAGTTACGTATGCACACAGAGGACACGACCAAATTTCCTCGGCTAGCCTCGACTTGATACATAACATAACTTATACAACCCGGCTGACCATGTCAAGTCTGGCACTCTACGGCGTTCTCTCCGTCGTCGGACTTGGTTGGTATGTGGTTCTGTGGTCCATAGGCTTGGTTGGGTGCTGGACGGGGTGAGTTACCATTCGAGAAACGGGTGCTGTGGTGTTGACCGCAAATCTGCTAGTCGCACACGATATCGTCTTCGTCCCCGTTCCCCTCTTGCAACTTCCCCCAGTGCCCCGGGCGTCTCTATTTTGCGACCTCTAAAGGGCTTGGACACCAACTTGTATGAGAATCTGGAGTCCACGTTTGTTCAAGAATACCCAAACTTCGAGATTTTACTCTCCGTCGCCGATGAAGATGACCAGGCTCTGACGGTAGTCAGACAACTAATGGACCAATACCCCCAAGTAGATGCCAAGATCATCATCGGTGCGTACGACATGTCTGTATACTTTGCCTCGCAGACTTATGCGTTCCTTCGCAGGCGAGGATGTTGTTGGCGTTAATCCAAAAGTGAACAACCTCATGAAGTCCTACCGACAAGCTGCCCACGACATTCTTTGGGTCATCGACTCTAACGTCTCAGTCGCGCCGGGCACGCTCGCACGCTCAGTAGATGTCCTTATTGGAGCCACCAGGTCGCGAACTCCTCCCAAGAAGCGTGTAGCCCTGGTTCATCACGTTCCCTTTGCAACCGAGCACGATGGATATTTTGGCGCGCGGGTAGAAGCAGCATTTTTGAACACCAACCATGCAAAGATGTACCTCGCGATCAACACTGTGGCAATCGAGTCTTGTGTTGTTGGCAAATCAAATCTATACCGTCGTTCCGACTTGGAGAGTGTCAATGGATCGTTGAAACCTCACAAGGAGGCGGATCCGAAGGAGGGCGAGTATGGGCTTGCGGCGTTCGGATCCTTCTTGGCCGAGGACAATACGATCGCGAGCGCCCTCTGGCATGAACTGGATTGTCGACACGATCTTTCCTGTGACGTTGCGCACAACGCTATCGGCAAAATGACGTTGGCCGATTACGTCTGGCGCCGCGTTCGATGGATACGTGTTCGTAAACATATGGTCATCGCGGCTACCCTTCTCGAACCGTTTACAGAAAATCTGGTGGCAAGCTCTATAGCCGCTGCGGGTGTCAAGTATCTTTTCGGTGTGCCACCATGGCTCTTTTTACCTATCCACCATTCTGCGTGGCTATGGGTTGACTTGGACGTATACGAATCGCTGGCTGGTTATCCGCTTCCTGCTCATGAACGATGGAGGTTTTTAGGAGCGTGGTGCATCCGAGAGTTGCTTACGCTTCCTATATGGATCTTGGCCGTGTGTGGGGATGAGGTTACGTGGAGGGGTAAGCGATACCAAGTTTTGCGCGCTGGACAAGTGCGGAGAACGGTGAATGGCGGGACACGCGATCGGGGCTCCTGGAGATGGTGGCGTCGAGGGGATTCTGCCGCTCAGTACGAACCCCTGCCCATTAGCGAACCGATCTAATGTAATGCGACTGCGTTGAGAGTTACAGTAGCGATAAGTATTGCGGTCATATTATAAGTGATACACATACGGCAAGTGATGATTAGAATGTACAGGAAAATGAGCATGGCTGGTGTATGCATACAAGGAATGATTGGACGTCATGACAGGCGAGATCGTGTGTGTGGTAGGTCCGTGGTGCCAGCGGGCGAATCAACGAGGGCCGCTCTTGCCTCGTCCTGGCTGTGCTTCGCCAAGAGACGGAAGTTGTGAATCATGACCACTTCGTCGAAGAAGGCGTCAGACCATTCATCGGCCGCGCACACGTCGAGTGCTGATGTTCGGACTCTCATGTCGCGGCCATCGCACGTTATCTTGCACAAGGACGATTCCAGATTAGAAGAGGCAGAAGGCTGTGGGCTTTGCCGAGAGTCCCGGGCATCTTTCTGGCGCTGATTGGAAAACCAGTTCTTGACTTGATGGTATTCTCTTGGAGGGTATGAGAAGCGTGTCGGGACGACGACGGGGAGACGGGTACCTCTGTATGATGATGCCGAGTTGAGAGACCCAGGCTTCGTCCGGATAGGGGGTGATCTCGTCGTAAACCATCTGCATGACCATGCGCTGGCGGGTGGTTGCGGGAGTCTTGCCTGTGGAGGGGATTGCGAGGGCACGGTTCTTGAGCTCACGGACTTTGGTATCGCGTTCGGAGTGGGGCTTTGGGACAGGATGGGGGCCCGCATGCCTCTGGACTCTCTTCCTGAGACTGTCTTCGGAAGCACTCTGGACATGGGATTTGGATCGGGTGGAGGGAGGAGCTGGATTTGACCTGGGCGTGTGCGGGGGCTTGTGCGGGAGGGCGCGGCTTCTGAGGGAGCGGGTTGAGAGAGCGTCGTGGAGGAGGGACTCCCGGGATGAGCCGGGGTGGTCGTCGACATCCTGAACGTCGAGGGACGCATCCCTGGACGAGGAGGATATGGGGCTATCGGCGGTGAGGGTGTCGTCGTGGCCATTGAAGGACGAGAGGACGTCTGGGGACGAGAGCGTGGGCGAGAGCGAGGGGGGCATGGGGGACGGAGAGACGAGGGCAGAGCGATACCGGGCGAGGTGTGGTGGATCCACCTGTGGACGTCTCATAACTGTGCGATATCCACCCGTTTTATCACCCGCTCACCATGGCCGACAGCGATCGCGCCAGGCAGCGCATCATCGCCTCCGTCTTCGACAAGCGCAACGCCGCCCAGGACGTGCCCGAGTCCTACGTCGCCCACGTCAAGATTTGGGAGGACACCGGGGAAGGCCAGGCAAGGAAGCCACGCTACATCCTCATCTCCCGTCCGTGTCCCCCCCGTCCTGCCCTCCCTGCTCACCTCCCTCAGGCGCTACCGACAATTCCGGCTTCATACACAAGTCAAAGCTCAACACCAACGGCACCTTCTCCGTCGGAAAGACCTGGAGGCTCGCGGAGCTCAGAGGCATCCAGGTCCTCACCGTGTGTAGCCTCCCCCGCCTCCCTCCCTCCTCTCATCCATCCCGTCCAGGCCGTCTCGTTCAACATCACCCTTGCCCGGACCTACAAGTGGCAGACAGAGAGCCCCGCGGACCAGTCTACGTTCGTCAGAGCGATCGTCGACCTCTTCCGCTCCCTCGTCGGTGCTCCCCTCCACCTCGTCGGCGTGGATGATGCATCCAGTAAGTTGCACCAAGCGCTCCCGGAAACAGCTCACTGTCAAACAGCCCCCCCTGCAGGCGCAGGCGCCCTCCCGCCGCCTGACGAGTCTTCCCCGCCCCCAGTCGCCCTGCCCAGTCGCATGCCTACCCCCCTCGGCAATGCACAGGCTCCCCATCCTCCCATCCTCAGAACCCCCTCACGTTCCGCGTCACCTGCAGATTCCACGAGGAATCATTCCGCCAGAGAATCCGTAGTCTCTAATGCTTCTGGCCTCCGCCCCCCATCCCCCACTGTCCTTCCGCTTCAACCCCCGGCCCCTGGCTTACCTAGCGCCCTGCGCCCGAGGGTCGCCCGTCGTCCATCTATCGTGGCACCCCCACCCTCTTCCGCAGGTGCTGCCATGGCTCTCCCATCTAGTCTCGTCCCTGCTCGCCCTTATGCTGTGACCCCCCGTCCGCCCCCTTCAAATCACGCGCCCGCCAAACAGTCTCTCGATCTGTCTCGTACGCCGAGCCCGTCTTCTGTCCATCTGTCGGAGCCACATCATTCTACGCGCTCCGAATTCCCTGCGTTCACGCACAGGCCCCCGCCACATACCTTGAACTCAAAGCCTCCCGAGATGCCGCAGATGCGTCGAGAACACAACAATCGCGTCTCGTTCCTTGATCCCGCAAACCAAGTTGCCCTCGACCGACTTGTGGCAGTCGACTGGGGGTCTGAAGAGGGTGCGGAGGGTGCGGAGGAGAGTGAAGAAGCAACGATGATCAGTGTAGAAGAAATGTTTGAAGGGTATGAATGGACGAGTGACGACATGTTTGGCCGAAAATCTGCAAAAGGTGCCGCAGATTTGGTCGAAGCGCGTCTGCTTGACGAGCTCATGGCACTGGACAAGGTCGGCCATCTGACTTGTGGTTGTTTTACCTTGAAAGCGATTGTTTTGTCAGGCAAACATACACTCTTTCCTAGAGTCTGATGATCGGGTGAATCTCGTTGTCAAGTACCTGGACGAGGCCCTTGGCGAGGTCGATGCGATGGACAGCTTGATATCCTCGTACAAGATTCATTTAAACGTAGGCGCTCGACGGTTACGCACCGCTCGTCCTGACCGATCTAATAGGCTGTGGGAGACGATATCTCTTTCATTCAGTCGCAGCGACGCGGTTTACAAGTTCAAATGCAGAACCAAGGCATGCTTCTCAGTGAACTCGAGAACCTGCTGGCATGTAGTTCATCTGGCACCCGTCGCATGTGTTGATGCCGCGCACACTTAGAAAACAGTTCAAGTCAGCCAGGAAGCTTTGGTTACCCTTACCCAAGAATCGCTCGAAAAACAGACGGGAATACAGCGGCTCGAGGAAGCTGCAACGGAACTCTACAAGGCTCTGCAAGCCAGTCAGGACAGAGGTCAGAGCCTCGTCTGCCCAAGTTGCATGATCTGATCTCTGCTCAGAAATGGCTGCTACCATGGAAAGGCTGGGCGAGTACAGGACATATAACGCCCAGTTTTGCAAACGCATATTTGATTACCTCTCCATCATGACAGTCGCACAGGTTGGTGACGTTTGTCGCGTAGGCGTTATACCAGAGGCACCTCATCCCATTTCAAGTCCAAACTGATTCTCGATGATAATGGGGGGATTTCCCGACCAAAGGGACGTGGGCGCCCAGTCGTGGTCAACCACCAAGGCATGGAATCCTATCTCGGCAGGTATGCTGGTCTCCTTTTGTATCTGAAAGAGATGGACGAGGGAGTGTACTCCAAATTCTGTGCTGTAAGTCACTTGACGGCGTAAGCTCAGGAGGCCAAGACGTTGTTTTTCAGGCATATTTCTCTGCAGCTAGTGACCTGCACAGCAGCCAGATGAAAGGTTTGTTCGCGATCTATACCGGGTTACTGAAAAAGGCGCCCGAAGAAGACGTGGAACAAAGTAAGATGTTGCATCATGTCTTCTTTCGGTGCTGATGTGTTGTGTTAGGTTTTGGACAAAACAATGCAAGTACAAAAGGCGGTGCTCTTCGTCGTGCAGGTACCCTTGTGCGTGGTCCTGTAGACGTGCGAAACCGGGAACGAGAGCGAGGCGGGCAAGTGGGGGAAGAATACGGAGCGGCTGATGTCTGTCTTCCCTTGAAGGAAAAAGGTCGCGTTCTCACCCAAATACAGGCGCTCGGACACGTTCTAGAACAAATCACACCTCAGATATATCGGGAGAGCGACTTTATCGCCGACTTTCTGCAGATTAATGACGCTGGTCTAACGTTTGCTGACTACGCTGGTCTGGACAGCTACTTTCGACGCCAGGCGGCCAGGAGCGCAGGGCTCAGTCAATCTACCATGAAGCTCATGCGAGGAGCGATGGACTTGATATTTGGATTCCTGCCGATGGAGATGAAACAGTGGATTGATGGTGCGATCGCCAAAGATGCGCTGTAGGTGCGCCTGTCTCTTCCACGCACGTGTACGCTCAGACGGGAGGGTCACAGACAGTTGGTCGGCGTCATTGCATGCCTGGAACGTTTTCTGGCAGAAGCCGATGAACGTGGCAATGCATTTTTCCTGCAAATACTAGACAAACAGCATCTTCGGCTGAAAGGGGCGTTTGAGCGTCATATCGTAAGGGATGTTGCCAAACGTGTTCGGGATGACGATTTACCGCGTGGGACAGAGCCAACAAATCAAAATGGTGGATGAGACGAAGTTGACGAGCAAGAAACGGAAGGGGGTGGCTCAATTTATCAAGTATTTCCCAGTCTATGTGGGCCGTGTTGAGCAACAGCTGATCGGCGCAGATGGACTGGAGATCCGGACACACGTTGACGCGGCATACGAGAAGATTGTGCACAGCATGTTTGAAAGCCTGAAACAGATGGCCACGTTGGACGGCGACGGGGAAGACAAGGGCCAGCTCAACTACCACGTGCTGCTTATCGGTGAGTGCGGCGGAACGAGTTTATTTGTGCCAATGATTGATGTGGACAGAAAACATGCACTGCTTTGTAGCGGAGATGTCGCAGTTGGAGACCAGTTCGGCTGGCGGCTTTTTGAAGCAAGCCGAGGCGATCTATGGCGAGAACCTGGGTGCATATGTCAGGATCGTGCTGAGACGACCGTTTGCGAAGTTGATTGTGTGTGGCAGAAGGGAAAGGAGTACATGAGCTGACGGAGGATTTACAGGAATTCTTTGAAGGGGTGGAGAGGCTGCTGAAGACGACCGCGCCGAGCGAGGTTCAGAAGAACACGAATTATAGCAAGACATCGCTGAAGAAGGTGCTCAAGGAGTATGACGGCAAGGACGTGCGCAAGCACGTTGATGCACTTTTCCGACGCGTGGAAAAACACTTTACGGAAGCGGAAGAAAAGGCGACGCGAGAAGAGAGCAGCGGGATCGCGGCGGGGACGGTGATGGTTGGAGTGTGGAGGGCGTGCGAAGAAGAACTGCAGCGGATGACGGAGGGGTTCAGGGGGAGGATATCTCAGTGTTACGGGGACGGCGGTGTGTCGATGGAGTACACGGCGGGCGACGTGGAGGGTGCGTTCAAGAGACACCGACATGGGGCATAGATGGGAGAGAATTCTATTTTGTCACGCATCTCTGATCTACATGTCTGATGCTGGTAACGACGGAGCAAGTAGGTATCTCAGTTGGCAGAAGACGATTGGTTGGTGGTACTGCGGACGTGGGCATCGCTTGGCTTGGGAGCGAATGCGGCGGCAACAGACGGAGCGTAGGCGGCCCAGAGATGGGCGAGCTTGTCGGCGGGATTGTGTGGGTCCGACTGGCCGGGGCTGTTCGTGCGGGCGGACACGAGGTCGAACAGGGCGGCGATGCGCGCGCGACAAAAGGCGATCGCATTGGACTGGACAGAGGCCACGGCGGCGTCGATGTCGGCCTCGTTCTTTGAGCACCAGGGGTGCAAGAGGGACTCGTAGACGTAGGTGGAGCCCTGGGGGGAGGTGAAACGGAGGCGTGGGGAAGCTGGGGGGGACGCACCTGGACCTGGGGGAGGGCGATGTAGAGCAGAAAGAGCGTTCTCAGCTCCCAGTAAAAGGGGAGCCTGCGAAAGAGTGAGCGCGCGAGGGAGGGAGAGGGCGGGGGACGGACCAGGAGAGGACGAGGCCGAGGGACTGCTCGAACGCGGAGACGAGGCCGAGGACGGCCCAGTACATGGCGAGGGTGCGGAGGGCGGCGGGGTCGTCGGGGCGGGCGAGGGCCTTGTAGGTGGCATAGCACGGGAGCGCGCACGCGAACCAGGCGCTGTGGGGGGGTGTGAGCGGGGCGGGGCGGGACGGGGAGGAGGAGGAGGACATGCCTGAGCAGACGGGAGCAGAGGGCGAGGAGCATTGCTTACATCATCACGAGGACGCCGGTGGTGGCCCGCCCGTTTTATTGACGTCTGTTTTGCGTCCCTCCTCCGCCCACGATGGAGTCCAGGAAGACGGAAGAGGAGGCCCCGAAGCCAAAGACCCTCAACCGCGTCCCCCGTGCGTCCCCCCCCGCCCTCCCCGCCTCCCGCTCACACCCCCCAGGCGCCTGTGTAGCCCGCCTTCCCCTCTGACCCGCCCCCGTCCTGACCCCCCTCACAGAATGCCTGCCGAAAGCAAAAGATGCGCTGCGAGGGCGCAGACAACCCCCCCTGTCGCCGCTGTCGCCACGCCGGCCTCGACTGTCTCTTCGAAAAGCCCTCGAGAGAGGCCACCCTCACCGGCGAGGCCGGCCTAGAGTGTGTTTCCCCCCCCCCCCGCCGCCCCCGCTCATCCCCCCGCAGGCGGATCCGCAGCCTCGAGGCCCACGTCGCCGACATCAGCGTCACCCAGACCGCGATCCAGAACACCCTCCTCGAAATCGTCGCCCACCTCCGCGCCAGCGCCCCCTTCTCCCACCGCTCTCCCTCCTCCTTCTCCCAAGGTCAGTACTCCCACTCTCCCACCATCCCCGCCATCGGTTCCCCCCCAGTGTCCGCACCCCCAAATGGCTCGCACGTCACCGACCCCAGCACCCATCGCGGCCCTCCAACTCCGACTACCTATCCTCCCTCCATCCCCCCCATTCTCTCCGCCTCTCGCGACATCCGCCCCTCTGTCTCCCAGTCTTCGCTCGCCGATTTCCATCCCCCGCAGCTCCCCTCCTCGTACTCCAGTCCTTCCGTTGGCCACTCGCTTTCCTTTTCCCCGTCTTCGGGCGCTATCCTCCCACCCTTTTCGTCCATCAGCGGGATTGGCGCCGGCCCCCCTCATGGTCCCTCTGCGGTACGTCCCGTCGATGACCCCCAGCGCTCCCACGGCCCTAGAAACTACCACGCATCCGCTCCTCCCGGCCCAAAGCGCGCGCTGCCTCCCCCATCCGACCTCCCCAGCGGCGATTCCTCCGAAATCGACGACGAGGACGGCGGCGAATTGCCCGCTTCCGGTCTCGTCGCACCCTGGGAGGTCCTCCGGGGCCTGGCAGACGTCGCCATCGAGAGGGCTGCCAAGGTCAGTGTTGCGTTCCCCGGGTTTTTTGAACGTCCACCCACCCTTCCTCAAGGAGAGCGGCGAGGCGAGCAGCGAACCCCAGAGTAGAACACGGTCCCCGTCCCCTGAGCGACAGAGCCGACCTGCTAAAAGAAGAAAGATTCGTCACAAAATCCCCCGTGGCCTCGTATTCCCCGATGGTGTGTGATCTCGGCTCGATCGTCGCCAAACTCATCATGCATCGGCGCAGTCGTCACTCAGAACCACGTACCTGAGCACGAGGCCCGCGACTTGTTCCGGATGTACGACTGCTCTTCTATGATCTACCTTGCCACTGACCCGTCTCGGTAGATTCTATACCGGTTGCTCCACATTCTTGCCCGTTTTTGACTGCCGCATCGATACGTTTGACGCCCTGCACCACCGTTCTCCATTTGCGGTGGATGCCATCTGCATGGTGGGTGCTCGTGTGCGTGATGGAGGAGGTTAGTTTGTTCTCGCTCCCCCAGTATCTTCCCCACCTTCCCGCAGGAACACCGAGTGAAACGTATACACGATGTCTGAATGCGGTCCAGAACATATCACGTGCCACACTCTTCTCCCCTGTATCCCGAGTGGAAGCCGTGCAGGCCATGAGTGAGTGTTTACTTCCATCGATCGCTTGTCTGTGGTGATGTCTGTTTTTCTCCCAGTTCTCGTGTCAGGCTGGTCCGATAACGGCTGGCTCAGCGGTGGCCATGCCGTACGGATGGCAATGGAACTTTGTTGGCTTCTTCTCTCACGGTTTTCTCCATGGCGAGCTGACGCGCCCGACAGCATTGCATAAAGCATGGCCAAAGTTGCTTCGGCGGATGCAAAGCAAATCTAAAAATTCCGATGGGTCCGAAGACCACGAACTTGTCATCGCCTCCCGCACATGGTTCTGCTTGTACCTCTTCGAGCACCAGTAGGCTGTCCTCATACGTCCATTCCGTGGCCTGTTTGAAAACGTGGTTCCAGGCTCTCTTACGGTACTGGCCGCCCAGCCATCCTGAAGGAGGATGAGAGCATCTGGCAGTGCCGTTTGCTTTTACAACATCCTCTCACAATCGAGGACGATATGCGCCTTGTCTCCACGGTAGAACTGATGGCGATTCGAGAGAGAGTTCACAACAAACTCTCGCCTTTTGACCGCCCCGTGGACCAGGTCACGTTTGATGTCCTCCAGCAAGCCGACGTGGAATTCCAAAACTGGTACAAGACATGGGATCACGCTTTCTCTCAAAAGTATGAAGACGCAGGTGAGTCACGAACCCCAGTTGGTATGCGGTCACCAGACCACAGCCATTATTAGCCTTTTATCGCCAGAGCCTGCAAATCCAGCAACTACATGCCGAGTTGTTTCACAACGCAACGGCGTTGCGAGGGATCAACGGCTTGGAGGATGTACAAAAGATGCCAAGAGCACAGAGAGATCTCGCCGTTCGTTCCATTCGAATCGCGCGCCAGGGCCTCGATATCACCGTCAATTCTCCTTCATACAGCGAAGGGATGAAATATGGCAAGCCGCCTCCTCCCCCTTATGTATGTGATGTCTGACCGACCTGCAGCCGTCCACTACACCCACGCTACTGCCACATTTGCTGCCTCCTTTTTGTTAAGATTGTCCCGCCTCTTGTGAGTTGTATCACCAAGTCTCTCCAAGGTCCGAATGTGTATGCTCTCCCCCCTTTAGCCCAAACGATTGCGACGTGCAGGACATCCGAACCCAGGTTGAACGATTGGCAGATATGATGTCTCAGAGTAGGCCGCCTGTCGTATTCCGTGCCTCCTTCTCACGCTTTTCATCCAGTTCCTGGGAAGCGTTACGCGCTGACACTCCAGCTCATGTTGAAGAGAGGGCAGAAGCGGAAAGCCGCGTCCACCTCACAGTCCCCGAGGATGCCACGTGAACCTCAGCGTACCGCATCAATGACGATTGAGCACCAGCATCAGCAGCAGCTAGGCATGATGAACCACGAATCATTCTCGCCTACATACGATCCATCGTTCGCAAGTCCCGAAGGTGCCCATCATATGCAAATGGGGCTGATGCCTCACCATGCCACCGATGTGGACAGCATCTGGAGAGGGTTTGAAATGACCTCCAACGAACAGCTGCCTGTCTGGATATCGGATCAAAGCCTGGGTGGTAATACGTTCTCGCAGCAAGGCATGAATGCCTTCCTCCTTCCCCCAGACTACTTCTCTCCTGAGCAACAAATATGGTAACCGACGGTGTCCGCGTCTACGACGCCCGGCCGAGTATACCCTACAAAGAGCCCAAAAGTCACTATATATTCTCTCCATAGGTACTGTTGTGTGTATCATCGTCTCACTGAAAGCATGCAAGTGTTGCTCGTTGTTGCCAATGACTGGTCTAGACCGATTCAGACTTGGGCTTTGAAACCACATGGCGTGCATTCCGTCGGTCTGAAACCAACCAACGACACTGATCTATATCTCCCAGTAGGTTCGACCTCGACCCAGTCATCGCTCCACTATCATGTCGACCGGCTTGACATCGAAACAGCGCAAGCTCCCAGCGAAGGCGTCAGGAATGATCGACTTTGCTGACACACGGGTCGTTCGTTCTGGAGAACAACAGCCGCCAGAAACGGGACTGGATCAGACGTCTGGCGACCTCGAAGAAGCCAAAGGACCTTCCTTGAGAAGATGTCTTGCTTTTTTTCCCGGTCGTTCGAAAAACCTTCCAGTGCTCGACGACGCATTGTTTGGCGACGCAAAAACATCGCAGTCACAGCCAAACTGGCCGAGCTCTTTTGACGTCCCTGAAGATAATGCTCCTCGAGACCACGCAGCCCTCTTGCCACATCTCTTTGAAGATACGGAGGGGCGGAGATTTTATCAGGGGGGGAAGCAGCGACTCAACGTCATGAGACGGAACAAGACGGAGGCGAGAATCATCAAACATGTACAAGGTGCGCTCGTCGGGCTTCAGCCTGTCCGACTTGACGACGTGAAACTCAGATATTGATAAACGCCGCAAGTTTATGCTCACGCTGGCAAAGTGCTTGCTGACTTTTGGCTCACCCTCTCACCGGATCGATACGCAGCTAAACACGGCGTCCAATATACTTGATGCCAAAGCAGCCTTTGTGCACATCCCAGATGTCATTATTGTCACGTTTGGAGATGAAGACGTGGCGTCTGTCGAGACTCACTTTGTCAAGGCCAAGGGTCGCATCGCTTTAACGCCTTTGCACCAAGTCCACCTCGTCTATCGCAAGGTCTTGCATGATAAGATGACGGTTGAAGATGGAACGCAGGAGCTCAAAGAAATACTCGGTGCTCCTCCTATCTACTCGCTCTGGCCGCGGTGCTTCTTTGCTTTCCTGACGGCCTCCACGATCTCTGCGATTGTATTCGGAGGATCTATTATCGACATGTGGATATCTGGGTTATGCGCTTGCGTTCTGCAGTACTTGGGCCTCAACGCAGCGTCAAAGAGTGCCATGTATGCCAACGTTTACGAGTGAGTCGTCCACCAATTCGTTGGACAAGTTATTCCCGTTTAACAGCCCGCAGGATATCCATTGCGATTCTTGTCTCTTTTGTCTCGCGAGCACTAAGCACCGTCCCTGGAGGTCTGTTTTGCTACAACGCCATTTCCGCCGCTGGGGTCGTTCTCATCCTACCGGGTTTCACCATACGTGAGTGTTTCAAATGTCACGCGAATGAACTCTGTCAATTAGCGCCGCAGTTATCAGCGCTCTGGAGCTGACGTCGCGCAACATTCTCTGCGGATCCGTACGGATGGTTTATGCAATTATATACACTCTCTTCTTGGTAGGATGCCGAGTGTCGGCGAAACACAGTTTCTAACTATGGAATCGTGCAGGGCTTTGGATTGGCCATCGGGTCTGACATGTATCTTGTGATCAATCCCCGTGCGCGACGAGCCCTGGAGAAGAGCCAGACCCCCAGTTATAGGGTGCTACACGGTTCCTTTCACGCCCAAAACGGTACCTTTCCGGTGGGAGGGGCCGTGTTTGGATTCGCCAATGTTGCATCCCTTGACCAGAACTACTTGCTGAGAGGTAGAGTGATTCCGCGCCGCCCGTCATATCCTACAATGTCTGACGACATCCCAAGGCTGTTACAGGGATCCGAGCTGGCCGTGGTGGCGACAACCCCTTCCCTGGTGGCTATTGCCCGTCCTGGTCCCGTCCTATGCTCTTGCTTCATCTTTGGCGAACATGCAGAAAATCCGGAGCTGGCAACTGCTCGTGATGGTCGCCTTTGCATGTCTGTCGTTTACCGCCAACAAGCTGGGCGATGTTTTCCTACCTGAAAATGGCGACCTCGTATCCGCCTTTGGGGCCTTGATCATTGGTCTACTCGGCAATTTCTATTCGAGGATTGTTCGCGGGACAGCCTTTACCTCGATGGTTACGGGCGTTCTTTTCCTTGTTCCTGTATGTAAACTCATAGCCCTGTGCGTACCGCACTGACCACTTTTTTCTACAGTCTGGCATCGCACAGGGAGGTGGACTTATCAACACTGGCCCGAGTTCGGCGGAGCAGTACTCGTCTGGCTTTTCTCTGGCCGTACGCATGATTCGGGTCGCTATCGGAATAATGCTCGGCCTTTTCGTGAGCCAAATATTCGTCTACGCTGCGGGGCGACGGAAAAATGTGGCCCACTTTGCGTTCTGAAGCTTGCGAGTCTTGGTACAATTAGTTGATACGTGTACAAAGCAGCATATTCCCAGAGTCGTCTATGAATTACAGCGAAGTAGCTCTACAAGTACGGATTACGGTATGGTGTCAGAAGTAGGAATCCCATCCAAATTAAAGACGAGGACATGCATCAGTCGACATAACTCATGGCCCGAACAGCTGATTCAGCTCCTCCATCCGCCGTTGCAGCATGTCAGCTTTGCTGAAGTTCTGGCCCAACGTCATATTGGCCAATTCTGTTTTTTTTCGTTGCACTTCCAACAGGCGATCCTCTATGGAGTTTTCAATGATAAGCTTGACGGTCGTTACGGGACGTGTCTGTCCCAAGCGGTGCTGTAGGGCAAAACGTGAGCTGAGAAACAGCCAACCTGGTCCGAGTGATAGCATACAATGCGATCAACGGCTTGGTTTTCAACAGCCGGGTTCCTGTGACATGCGTTCAAGTACCCCCAACTGGATAAGACATAGAAAAATAGATACCAATAGGGGTCCATCAAATAGACTCGCTGTGCAGCAGTGAGGTTCAGCCCGACCCCACCAGCCTTTAAGCTAACGAGAAGGATTTCGCAAGCCGGGTCGTACTTGAGCGCATCCATGGCTCTTGTGCGATCGTCACGTTTCATGGTGCCATCTAAACGATCATAACGAATCCCAGCAGCATCTAAAGCATCTTCGATCCTACAAGACTTCATGAGGCTATGAATCATCGAAAGGAGGCCAGAACAACCATACTTATCGAGCATGGTCGTCCACTGCGAACTGGAGAACACGTAATCAGCCCCTTCTCGTCTGCAGAACCGCTACTCACAATACGACAGTCTTCACAACACCATCGTCAACACGCTTTCCCTGACCGTCTACCGTCTCCACTTCAATCGAGTCAGGATCATAATTGGCAGAATAGGGATTTGCCTTGGAAAATTGGATAAGATCACTAAGCAAAGCCTTGACTTTAGTCGAGGGGATAAAGCTCTCTTGGCCCATTCCCTTTGGCTTCTTTTCCCGCTTGCCTGGTTTCTTTTTCAGCGGCAAGTCTTGAGGTTGACAGTCAGGTCGTACTTGTATAGCATCCTGAGGAGAAAGGCCGGTTTGACAAGCAGAACACGACCGACGGACATCCGCGGGTACATCTGGCCATCCAGGACATACGCATAACCGATAGCATGCGAGGCAAAAGAGATGTTGACAGCGGGTTAGGACGAGGGATGATGTCGACGGGCTGTTGGTCCTCGTTGATGAGCGAGACACCGCCCCTTTTGTCTTCCGTCCACGTTTCGGTGCTGATGGTCCGTCATCCAGACACAGACCACCCTCGATGATTTGTTGAGTCTCCGCGGAAATGCATAGTTCTTCGCCACATTCTACGCATTGCGTTGTTGTCGCCTCCCTCAGCAGTGTAACGATTGCGGCTGCACGGGACGGGTTGAGACCCTCCCGTTCGATTGCAGCCGCAAGGTCCTCGTAGCTGCTGGGCTCCGTCGGCTGCACGCCCCCAAACCCCTTGCCCTCGACAAGCTCAAAATGGTCACAAATCTGCCGCAAGCGCAAAATCTTCTGCAAGATCCCCACGTAATTCTTCATAACCTCATTCTTGTTCGACAGCTCGTTGAACTCAGCTTTGGACTCCGTGAAGAATTGGTCGTAAATCTTTTGCTCGTGCTGATCGAATTTGAGATAACGAAGTTCATCCCGACGAGGTGGGAGGTTGAGAATTCTCTGTCCGTCAGACGCTTTTGTTTCTTTGGTGCGGCGAAGGGTAATACACTTCATGATAGTTTGGAGTCGTGCAACACCCAACGACTGTCCATACTTGACAGGGGTTCCGATAAATTCTGTCCAGATGTTCTTGTCATCAAAGGGTTCTAGACGTAAGAACTTGATCAGTGCAAATACATCATCCAGCTTGTTCTGGACGGGGGTCCCCGTCAGGCAAAGGCGGCGATCAGCAGCCAAATCGCATGATGCGCGGCTGCCCACGGTTCCAGTTTCCTTAATAGAGCTGCACCACAGTGAGCTCACGCCCATTAAACATTCTTTAGAAGACACATACTGCGCTTCATCGAGTACGACTCTAAACCAGTGTATGGCCTGTAGAGCGCTGGTGGCCTCCGCTGTAGCGTTGGGGATTTTCCGCTTCACCCCCGCTCGCTTTGGTTTTGGTAACCGTACCACCTGGTTTCCGTGCTCGTCAATCTCGACGCCTGGGAAGCCTCCATCACTATCACATTCCTCTTCATCATCAGCTTCAAGAGAAGTGATACTCCGCGTTTGCTTTGAGTACTCGGACGCCAACGTTGCATAAGTCGTGATGACGGCATCAAAGTCAGCTAGAAAAGATGAATCTGGTCGGCGCGCATTCCCATGGTACACATATACCCGCAATGGATGGCCGCCTGCCGGACGGCAAGATGCTTTTGTGTCAAAGTTGGGCTCCTGCTGGGAAAGGGTTGTCTGGGAGGGTGGTGTAACAATACCAGACGTATTTGTGGCCGCGGAGCAGGTGATTCCACCACCCCCGACCACTGAAACCTCTCCTCGCCAATGCTCACGGAATTGATCTTCCCAATTTGACACCGTTGAGAGCGGGCAGATAATGAGGGTCGCTCGACTTTTGACCTTGATGCGACATGCGCGTATATACGCGGCTTCTGCCTTGTCCTGAGCCTTTGTTGCTTTGCCTTTACCTTTTCCAGAGTCGGACACTCCAGGCATTCCCCAAACACTGCCAGAGAAATGCGCGGCTGACAGAGTATCCTCGATCAAGTCTCTATCTGGTGGAGCAGGAGGGGGGGCCAACGGGGAAACAGCAAAAGTACGAGCGGAACCCATGGTAGCAGCAATGAGGGAGACGCATGTGATCGTCTTGCCAAGACCCATCTGTGGGTGTACAGTCATTACGCAATATTATCGTCCAAAAGTAATAAACACACATCATCAGCAAGAATGGCACCTTTCGCTTCTTGTGGTTCACGAGAAATCTCTCTTTGAGTCACGATATGGAACCATGACTGCTGTCCAGAATGAGGGTTTACCCTAACCTGCCAGAGTGAGGAGTAGCGGCCATCACTACAACGTTTCTCGCGTTCGCGCTCAAGGAGGAAGGTGAGCGCCTTCTTCTGATGGGGATAAAGCGTTGTCCCAACTTCGTACGCTTTTAATGAAGTGGTCAGCAGACGAAGTAGTAAGGCGCATAACGAAGGCGGGCTACCAGGTTCAGTTTCAAGGAGCTCGTCTCCGCTTCTCAGACTCTTGAAGAGCTCTTCTACTTGACTGCGCTGTATTTCGAGTGTCTTTCCAGATACTACGGGTGCGGTCCAACGGGAACCGCCACCTCCTGGGACAGGGTAACCAGGACGGACAGGGGTCAGTGGTTGACGGTGTCCACTAGGATGGGAGTTGTGCGGATTACAATAATGATAATTAGCAAGTCGTTGGATGTCGTATGGGGGGGACGGGTGGTCGAGGAAGAGACCACACTGGTGGAGATAATTCCCAACGACGGTGATGTTACCCTTCGGAGTGTAAACAAGCATCTGCAATGGAAGGATGGGGAGCTGCGGCAGGATGAGACGGACGGGTTCTAGCGAAGCTGGGTCAAAGGGTGAGGTATGCTCACGTTCGGCATGCCACGGCGCACTTTGGCATCTAGTCGAATGAGACCCTTTCCTAACATCGGACCAAGGTGGGACGCTACTTTCTGCTCGACGACGCCGAAGGCCTCTCCCTGGATGACTTCGCCGGCAGGGGATCTAATGTGTGGAGCCTTGATGTGAATCGTCTCTGTTGTACCTGGTTGTTTGTGAGGGTTGTGCTCGTATTGAAGGCGCACACTCGCCCAGTCGGCATCCGCCCTTGTCGGATCATGTTGCTGAAGGTACGGAACCGGATAGAGAACCAAGGCAGTGACCGTGAGCTGCCCAATGCAAACGGGGGTTCTGGGGGAGAGGTCGTCGGGGAGAGGAGTACCGAGGAGGGGCGAGGAGGGGGGAGAGGGGGAATGAGTAAGATCGATGACATTGTTTGGTGGGTGCGTGGTCGAGGGCCGGGTGGTGAACGGATGCATGTGAGAGGTGCCATTTTGAGGTGCAGGGAGATGTTGATGCGGGCGGGGCAGCGGAGAGTGTGCAAAGGCGGGGTGATAGGCCGGAGAATGGAGCAATGACGGTGGCTTTGGCGCGTGCGGTGGAACGGGGGGCGAGTACGAAGAGAAGGCGTACGTCTGCGCGGGCCTAGCTTCCACGTGAGCGCGTGTCAAAGGCGAGGGGACATCGTCGTCCCCGGTCAGGTCGATGTGGGTGGGCTCGGAGAGGGCAAGGTTGGACATCGACATGGACGGTACAGATTGGGCATCGTGCATGGCGGCGGGGCGCCGTGAGAGGGCGGCGACGGGGGCAGCAGTGACGAGGAGGACAGGGAGGGGGACGAGGAGCCTCGACTGAGCAGAGCGGTGCAAAGAAACGAGCGGCTCGTTGGGTCGTATCTTCGGCATCCGTTCGGCCTCGCTCACTCACTTTCCTTGGATGAATAAGCATCTTTCCCACGATCATTATTATGCAATGTGTGACATTTCCTATTTAGGACAGCTCCTTTGCAGGCTGTGCTACTCCACATCACCCGCCTGGATCACGCCTCCTTCAGAACAAGGCAGCCCGGGGCAACGAAAAACGAGACGCACGAGGTGCCCATCCCATTGCATAGTATGCCATCCTCGCCGCTTCCTCTTTTGCGAGCTGCTTGCTCGGTCCGCTCCCTTGCCCTTTGTCTATCCCATTCACTTGGATCATGATTCACGCTCAGTGGCATTCCGGCAGCAAAAATATAGACCATGTTCTGCTCACCGACGCAAGTCACATTCCATTTTCCCGCGTGCGGTGGTCCAGAGAATGCGGCACGATACTCAACACTCAGCCCTCGCTGTGTTGCTGTCTGGTTGAATAGTGGCAAAAACGCCAGATGCGGCTGCGCTGGTGCCAGTGGATTCCCGAAAGTCGGCATTCCCTTTGGCGGGGGTGGCTGTATTGGAGGTGGTGCACTTGGCGGAGGCGGAGGCGGAGGCGGGGGCAGAGAACCAGTCTGAGCGTATGGGTTGTAGTGCTTGGGCTTATATCCAGCGGACAGGCCAGGGAGCGCATGTTGTAACGAGTGTGTCGATAATTCCTGCAATGACTCTTCGACCTTGGGTCGTTTGCCAGTTTGTTCTTCAAAGTCCGCGGGCCCAAGGCCAAATGCCACGCCGTCCTGAAACACGCTGAGAGACAATCGAAGCAAGGCACCGATCCATTGTTGGACAATTGTCAACCCATGCTCAATGAAGGCTGCACCGAGATATGCGAGAAAGAGTTGACGGCCGTGCTGCCTCCGGCATCAGTAGCAAGTCATGTCGAACCCGGGAGACGCACCACCTACCTCGGCCTCCCCTACTGATGACTGAAATGACGAGTCGTAGCGTAGTTCATCACGTAGTCGATAAAAGTTGGCCCACGTGTCGATAATGTCTATCGATAGCAGCCCTTGTCTCCGTGTCTTCCTAAAACATCGTCTCATGACACTGTGAATTCATGGGAGCTACGCTCACCTCAATCTCCCTTCGCGTTAACATTGGTCTCCTGTTGAACAGTAGATGTGTCGTCGTCGTCTCCAATATGTGGGACCCAAGAGCCGATAAACGTTCGTTGTCACGATATTTAGCGTGGCATGCGAGCCGGAGAGATTTATGAGTAAACACCTCCAACAGGATCGGTCCAGAAAGCTTGGGTAACTCTGGCAAATCTTCTGGAGCTGCATCGTACGTCATAGATCGTTGCCGCTTGCGGGAGCTTGGGTTTGGGCCAGGTTCCGAAACCGTTTCCACTTCCATTGGCAATGGATCTGCGATGTTGAATGTTCGGAGACGGGGAGTGAGAACCATTAGCCCCGCAACTGAAACTGAGCTCTCGACCGGCGGGGGGGTTTTTTTTTCCAGTGCGCCTTGCCCGACAACTGTGCGCGTCCAGCTGAGAGCCGTCTCGTGAGATGGTGGTGAGAGAAATGCAGGTGCCAGTTTACTCCAAGTCCCATAGAGGAGCCATCCGGTTACGTACACCACTCACTTCAAATCCGTCAACTCTCAAGTATGTACAATACAGTACTCTAGAAGATAAAGTTACGTTCATCGGATGCCTTTCTCGGTCTCTGCATGCGCCAGTGACAAGTTCGAATATATCAGGGCGATGTTTGCATCGGGACCCGGCCAGATGGCCCCGCTTCTTGTCGCTTTCGTTGTCTAAGAAGACGTCGAAGCTCCTTGGTTACCCGCTCTTGAGACGGGTCCTCAGACAACCGTAAAATATGTTTCGTGACACTAGAACACACATTAGCATAGAAAAAAAGCACTGTTGGCAAACAGACCTATGGGTATCCTGTTGGAGAACTGGACAGATCTCAAGAGGGTGGTGGGGTCCAGAACACACCGGGCAACTAGAGGATGCTTCCTGTCTCTGTTTCTTCAGCGAATTCTCCGGTACTCCACCATGTGAAGACATGCGTTTGTAGGGCAGCTCCACAGGTGATGCGCAGTCTAATGAAAAAATGAGATGCTTGTTTACAGTACTTCCTTGATCTTCATGGAGAATTCTGGCCACATCACGCGTAGGCACTTGCAATGATGTCAGCCAGAGGCAGTTTCGGGGGCCTTGGTGCATTTACCTGAACCGTCGGTTTTCCCGGACGCCGGAGCAGATCCCGGCCTGGAGAGAAGTTTGAGAGGTTGGCCGACCAGTAGATGGCCTTGTCCGCGGTCATACAACGCTTGTTCTATGGCCTCAATTGCGGCTTTCTGTGTATGTTTGAGTTCGATGCTGGCAGGACTTAAACTAGAAACGTACTCGATATTCCCATGGCTCGTTATTGGTGTGATTCAACAGGATTTCCCGGTACTCCACAAGGTTTGTGGAACTACCTATCATGTCACAGGCACCAGCTCCGTGAATATGCCCACAAAGGCCGCACTTTTGATCATCACGTTGGTGAATGTTTGGCTCGGATTGTACAGCTGGAAAGGAAGCAGATGGATTACGTGGTTGTTTTTTAGATGATGCCAAGGTCAACAGAGGTTCTTGTTCGGGATTCATCGACTCCGTTGTGGCATCGGTGTCATCACCAGCGTCATAATGAGCAGAAGCATCATAGGCATCAGAATCCGACGACCCCGATTTCAGCAACCGACTCTTCTTTTTACCCTTTCCTTTACCTTTGTAGGGGATGTCTTCAATCCCTTCCAAGAAGTCGATTCGTTGCTGCAAAATATAAATCAGTTATGGAACACAGTACGGCTCTAAGATGAACCTGAGGGAAAGTAGCAGTAGCCTTTCGACGAACTCCACGACCTGTCACCTCCTTCTCTTTGGCTACACCCGCTTTAGCAGCTATGCGTTCTAGAGCCAGGGCCCATGAGTCTCCGTGGTCAGTGTCGGGCACGGCATCTCCAACGTCTTCTAGAACGTCTTTCTCTGCTGACCATACTTTGGCAAAACTGAACTTCAAGCCGGGCTCGCTGGTGATGCTTTCTTCATTCCCCTCGATCTCTGTCCTCTCAATGAGTTTATCGAGGTCATAGTCGGTGTCTGAGTGCGGTGACCAGGCTGGGACGGGCAAGGGCCAAGATCGCACTCACATATAATATCTTTCGAGCCCTGGTCCCCTTCTTCAAAGAGCGCCCTGGCACCGAAGGTGAGAATCGATCTCAGGTCATCGCCACCATTCTCGTCATCCATCTTCTGTACGATTAGATGATCCAGAACCAGCTTTTTTTTCCCTGCCAACATGATTCGCTCTGCGGGACGTCAAGTGAAGATGAGTCCCGATGCAACAGCGTTAGTATGTACCTTCAGCGGAATCTTTCACCATGAGCTTGAACACGAGACAAATCTTCTGTTGACCATAACGATGCGAGCGAGAAATTGCCTGGATACCTATTTAGAGCATGACAGAGCGCAGAAAATGATTTCATACTTGAAGATCCTATGCACGGTTATGAGCTAAGCGACTGAAAGAAAGACGATATTCTCGAACCTGATGCGGGTTAAAATCCGGGTCATATATAATTACTGTATCCGCGGTGAAGAGGTTGATACCAACGCCACCCGCACGAGTGGTAAGTAGGTATATGAAATATTCCGAATCCGGCTTATTGAACTCGTCCATGCCCTTCTGTCTGGTCGCTTGTTTCGTCTCGCCGTCCTGGAAAGTAGGTAAGGCTAGGGAAACTCAAAAGATCGGTGACCGCACGAGTCTAAGGTATTTGTAGTTCTCGCCTCTCAAGAAGTCTTCGATGATGTCAAGAGCAATCACAAACTGTAGATTAGTTGAAGACGAGCATACTACACGAAAGGGTAAAACTTGCTTGGCTGAACAAGAGTACTCGATGCCCTCTTGCCTTGAGTTTTGGTAGTAGTGATTTTAGTAGTCGAAGCTTCGCACTAGCGTCAATCAATTTCTCATGAGCTTCGTGCGGCTCGAGGTTACGAGGTTCAATGTCATCGGAAATTAGGTACGGGTGTTGGATGCATCTGATGCCATTCGTAAGGATGGTCCACGGCAGCTCACACAAATACATACTTTCGTAATTGCATCAACACGTTGTTCATATTTGTCCTAGAAATTCCTACACGAGCTTTTTCAACAGTCGACACCTGGGTGAGGTGCTTGAGAATGTCCAAATTCTGGCCTAATGCAAAATCAGTTGTCCGGTGGGTATGCACTGCGTGAAAAACCTCACTGAGGATTGATCGATAAACCTCTTTTTGCAAGGGAGTCAGCGAAAGTGGCACAATGACCTCGTTCTGACCAAATGCGTGCTCAGTGGGCTATGGAGAGGGGGATATAAATACCTTCGGTGGGAGTTGAAGAACTTCACTCTTGGTGCGACGAAGGAAGTACGGTTTTAACCTTGTATGTAACTGGCGCACCAGATCTTCGCTGAGCTCTTCATACTCCTTCTCCAGTTCCTCAAGATCCTGCCATTTATCGCAGTCGAGGAAATTCATCAGGTTGAATAGTTCACGGATGTTGTTGTTCAACGGGGTCTGGGAATAGTATGAGACAGAAAATGGTAGTGGGATGGATTTCAGCTGACCCCTGTCATGATGATCCGATGGAGTGGCTTAAGCTCATTTAATTTTTTAAAAAGCAGACTATTATCGCTTTTGACTTGACACAAAAATATAAGTCGGTTTCAGGGTGAGTAAAGAACCACTCACGCCGTTGACCCTCATCAACCACAAGGATTTCCCAACGACCTACGCTCTTGAAGACCGTAGTGAAGTCCTTGGGGTTCGTAACAGTCTCATACGTGGTGACAAGAACATGGTACTTCGGTTCACGCTTCGGTTCATGAAATAACTCGTATCGCGTGACCACGTCCCTCGACTTGGCTTCCCCAAAAAAGGGAACCACCCTAAGTCTGGGAGCCCAGCGTGAAAATTCCCGAACCCAGTTAGTAATGGTGGAATTTGGGACAACAACAAGCACGGGAGCAGCGGCGAATGCTCCCACCACCATCCCGAGAAACGTAACCATTTGGACGGTTTTTCCCTACAAAGAGAATTATGCGTATGCAAAAGAACGGTATGCAACGAACCAAGCCCATGTCATCAGCTAAAATGGAAGGCTGCCGGTTCCACCAATTGTCGCAAAGCCAGTTATACCCGTCAATCTGTAGGTTCGTGAGCAATGCGTTTGAACACACTAAGATCACAGACCTGGAACTTCATTAGCTTGAGTTGGTTGCTCTGTCCAAGATCAGGCTGTTCGTCAAGGTCTCGCTTGAGAGCAAAGCGATCGTAACCGTTCTTGGCTCGGGCCTCCACTCGATCAATGTCTTTGCGTGTCTTTTTGACGCGAACTTCCCGGGAACTGATGAAATACTGGAATGCGCGCTCATAAGCGTCGTATCTGGGCTCTCCGCGGCGGGGTGGGGCATCCCATGTCGCTGTCAATAAAATGAGAGAAGTCACGAGGACGAGCTTGATATGCTGACCGTCCTCGTACCCGAGGTCCTCCCACTTAACAAACACCCATACAACCTCGTCAATGCACTCGACCGACAGATTCCGGCCTGTTCTCCGCGACCAGTCATCCGGATCCTCCATTAATAATTCATCAGGCTGTTCACCCTCCGCGAATGCGCGCTCCAACTGTTGTGGAGGACTTAGATGTGATTCGTCAACCTGATATCTACGAACAGCAGATTTCTTGTGCTTCCTGCTCGCACTTAACGAAGGATTCCAGAATCGCGCATCGAGAACGCGATCGATGGTCTTCCAAGCTGGAGGGATTCGCCACTCGGCGTCAGGCAAAGGACTGAGGGAGATGTGCTTTGGCTCAATTGGAGGAACGGCCTCAGCTGTAGTACCTATGCTAGGTTCAAAGGTAGTCGGTTGTCTATCAACATCCATAGCTGCCTCGTCGGATACCGGTTCATCGAGAAGTGAAGCTTTGGGACCCTTGGTAAGGAAGTGCTTTAGTTTCGACAAATTGGTCGAAACAAGCCACATATGAGGTACCCATTGAGTTCGTCGATAGCTGCGGTCTGTCCATTTCACCAAGTATTCTCGAGGAAGGGAAGTCCTTGGATCAGGTGGATGTGCTGAAGTGGGTTCGATGACATCTGGAGGGTAGGGTCGCCAGGCCAAAATTTTATCCAATGGGTAAACATATGAAGCGCAATCAGCGCAACGCCAGCCAGTTCCTTCTTGATAGTATCTGGCAAGATCTGCATCTGACCAGGCTGCGTTTACCGGGCTTGGTAAATGGCAATAATGAGCAAGGCGCCTGCAAGAAATGCACCTAAAAAGGAGCTCATGGGAAGGATGCAAAAAAGTATCCTCCGCAAGAAGTGAGATATCATTAGCCATCTCGATGTCAGGGGCATCACTCTGTATGCGTTCAAGGGGGGATGTGCCAAGAGGATGCTTGTCCAGGAGAGATGGGTCGGGATCGAGAGCCACTTCTGAGCATCCCATGCAAATGCCACCCTTCATGCAGAGTCCACAGATGAACTCGGTCGTCTGGCTGATGGGAAGTTCCTTGCGGTCTGGGAATTCTCTAGCTGGTGGGCCGCTAGCCTCTTCTCCTTGTGCTCTCCATTGATCCTTATCGCGAGCAAGGGCAGCCCGCGTAATTTCATCTCTTTGAGATTTTGCGAGACACTTCCAATGGGCGACCACAGGACATTTGAGGCTGTAAATTCGTCATCAACAAACAAAACAAATATTCCTGGATGTCCAAACCATCGAACCCAACCCCCCAAACTCCGTATGTGGTCCTCGTCCTCGTCGGATTCACCTTCACCAACTTCAGCTTTGCGCCTCCCCTTTTTCAATTTCGCCAACCGTTCATGAGCAGGGTGCCAGTGACATCTCTCACAAATATCTCTGTGGGCACAAAGAGATGAGATTGTTTCGTCGTCGTGGTCGAAATCAAGATCGTCAATGTCACGAAAGCGTCCGTAGGCTGGCCGGGCAGTAGCGGGACGTTTCTTCTTGAGCCGTCTAACAGAGCCCTGGACCCTGGATCTATGTCGAGGGCTGTCGAGATAGGTATCTCCGTCCGACTCTCCCACATCAGCGAGGTTCGAGCGTGTATTCCTCCTTGAACGTGTCGATCTCCTGGCAGGCATAACAACTTCTACATCAGAATCGACTTGACCGTAGCCACCTAGATCATCCCCAGAGTCAGAGACTGATCGTTCCCGCAGCACAGGCACACGATTGCTGCGAATTTTTTTGGGACTGAAAGGAAGTCTGCTCTGTACGAGCTTCTTGTTTCCAGCAGCGAGGCGGGCAGATCTACGGGTCGAGATTTGGCTCGTGTAACCATCATCGTCACTCATGCCATCGTCTTCTTCTTCTGTGAGAGGAGAGTCGGGAAGAGAAGATTGGGGCGATGTTCCTAACACTGCGTTAGCTGATACCCGAGGATTCATTCGAGAATATTCGTGAACATCCTCGGAAGCAGGATTAAAATAGTCAAGCAGACCCTGTTCTTTCATGTGCTCTGAGGAGGGTATAAAACAATAGAAACAAGGACAACTTTCGAGGACGCACGGTATTCACCGACTAGGTCGGCGTAGCGAGTGGAGATCGCACCCGAAGATATCTAGAAGAGAACTCAGTCTGAAAGGAAGATGACAACAACAATGTACGGTGACTGACCCTACGCGCGAGTCCGTCCTTGAAACGCACAAAATAATGTGAAGGTTTACCGCGATTGTCCAACGGATATTCGCCGACGACAGCATCAAGGTCACCGCGGACAAATTCTGGATCACCTCCGAGATAATCCGGGGTGCGCTCGTAAAGCTCTTTGACTGAGGGGAGGAGCGACGGGGCAGCTATGTAACATTGACCCTTTCGACGCGTAAGGTAAGGGCGTGGTGATGGCGTCCTAGACCCTACAGAAGTGAGAGGGGATTGGGGAGGGCTGAAAAGAGACGCTGGACCAGAAGCCATGCATATAGCAGTAGGTCGCAGAGGGCGTGTTGGGGTGCGACAACGCGTCCGGCCTACAGCTGCGACCAAATAATACAGGTCACGTGGTATATGCCACCGCGTACAAACTAGTAGTCTACATTGGCAGTACCATCGTAGTCGTAGCCATGTAGCACCATCTCCCCATTTTCTCACTGACTTGTCCGGGAGCCTGGATATACTCCGAGGGAGACAGGAGCCGACCCACTGGACCACTGACGCCAAAAGCCATGCTGGGCTCCTGACTTGCCATGAAAAATGTGTCTCACCCTCTCCAACCGCCTCCGAGAGAAACAACAAGCCTTTTGTCGACCAACCGGTGATCGCACGAGTGAATGTAAGACAGTTAGTTGCAAGCGAGGATACGAGGGAAATGACAGGCCAAGGATTCATATAGGCAAATAGCGAAAACAATTTGCAGGGCTAGCTATGATGCAAGATAAAGGAGCACGAAGGAGCCACTGTGACGTATGAGTACGCATCTCAATGGATCAGACAGGAAGTTCGAAATTAGAGTGCCACGAACGGAGTCTCCTGCCGTGGAGGGTATCCGCAATCTCTACGATGGCAAGAAAGAGAAGGAATACACGGGATATGGCATTGGGACGCGGTTTCAACACCTTGACTGGAAAAGCAGAAAGATTACTTGACAACCGTTGGTTGTGCAAGACACAAGCGAGGATCTGCCTGCGAGGCGCCGATACTGTGTCTGGCCGGAACTACCTCGGCGGAAATACCAAAGGTAAACTGCACGGCATCGGATATGCTGAGAGCTGCGGTGTCAAGCCAAACTCCAAAGCACGGAGGTTAGGAAGAGGATGGTTTGAAGCCAAGGATGGGGCATGGCTAATATGGGAGAATGCGAGGACGGCAGGTGGCCCCGAGCGAGCTGCCCAGATCATAGGCAGCGTCAAGGAATTGCGTACAAAAGTCTATGATACCAGTATTGCTTGAAGGCGTACAGCCAGATGGTGCGAAGACGTGGGGGAGGATGAACGGTAAGAGGGCACCGGGTCGGGTGCTGCCCAACTTTGGAGACCACCAGTGAACGAGAAGGCTGTTGTCTTGTCGGAGGAGCGCTGTGCGTGGCAGTTGTTCTAGTAGAAGCGACATCCGCATTAGTTTCGGTACGCGACTTGAAGCTTGAGGCGAGACGACGACGCAACGACGGCGATGTCGACACCGAGTCGTCGTGATCGCAAGAGCCCGTCGATATCCAATCCCTTCGCGAACCCACTCAATTATCCAACTTCCCTCCCAGCGACCCGTCCGCTCCAAGTCGCCAGGGCCTCCTCCCGTCCACCCACGCCAGGCAACGCTGCTTCTCCTAAGGCCGCCTCTTTCTCCTCCCCTCATCGTCCACAGAAGTCGGACCTGAGGTCTCGTCAGCCTTCTGAAAGTTACTCTGCTTCTGAGCGTACTTCAACGTCTTCTCGCATAGGCATCGACTTGCACGCGAGGGAACGCCGGGACAGCTCAAGTACGACACTGTCCGATGCTTCAATCCAACACCGTCACATAGGCAACATCCCCCTTCCGAATAAGCCCAGATCAGACCTCCCCCTTCCCGTGACGAGCGAATTACTAGGGTCTTCCACTTCATCCGCCGTAATCGCTTCCACTCTCTCTGCTCCCATGTCCGCTTTCAGAGACACCGGTGAAACCAATTTGCGCAAGCGTGAGTTCGCCGATGGCAATAATCATGAACTGGGACGACGCTTGGAGATCGAACGGGAAAAGGTGCGACAGGACCGAATAAAAGAGCGCATGCCTCACTGGAAACTCACTGCAAAGACTAATACCGGCGACATAGACGGTTAGTCCCAAATCTAATATCTTACCCAGCGCGCGGTCGCGACTTATGAAACGTATCCTAGCCATCCTGGACCAGATCAGAGACGAATGGGAATTTGTTATCGATCCCGACGTACGTGTGTTCTCTGACACTCTGACGACTGAATCGTGAATACACCAACATCCTCCAGTTCAATAATGTAGACCTGGCTCTCTCTCTGCTTGATGAAACGTCTGTTGGGAAAAACATGTCCTCGTTCAGGAAAACCAAGGAGATGCTTTCACAGGCACTGCAGGGTTCTGTTGATGGTCAGTAATCCCCTCTCCACTTTTGCGTCCTCTCTTTAAACCTCCATTGGCATCTCTTAACTCTGCAACGTATAGAACATTACAAGGCTTTCGCTGACGCATTGCCGCACCATGCCGCTCTGTTGAACCACCTGGGGCAGGCTCAAGCGCAAATTCAAGAAACGCGTGTCACCCTTCAAGAAACCAAAGAATCCCTCGGTAGCAAACGCGCGGATCTTGTTCAGTTGTGGGCTAGAGGACAGACTTTGGAAGAAATGATACGGCTATTGGACCAGATGTATGTCGGACCTTGCTGCCCGCGTGCGGGTACTGAATATATCCCAGTGAACATTTTAAATCTGTTCCAGACGCCCTTGAATCTCTGATATCTGAGAAACGTCTTGTACAGGCATCGGTCTTACTGATACGGAGCCTAAAGTTAATAAACAAACCTGACATGCATGAAATCGGCGCAGTTACAGACTTACGAGCATATCTTATTGGACAAGAAGCTGTAGGTTTTGCAGGTTATTTCCATATGTCAGGAGGCTTATTCCCTTCAGGCACTCCGAGATATCTTGATTGATGAACTTCACAACCATCTTTATCTCAAATCGTTCTGGTGTGATACGCGGTGGGCAACGTATACACCCGGTCAGTCAATGTGTGCGTGGCTTTTAATGGTGTTATCTGCTATCCTCAAGTAGCCCGTTCAGTGCCAAAAGTAGAGTTCGAATGTCAGCCAGCGCAAACCAATGGCCCAAATAGTTCTATCCGAGCGCCATTAGCCTCATTTTCTCGGAACGCTCGAGACACCCGACTCTCTCGTTACCTTAACGATCTGGCTACCCGACCAAATGATGCACCTTATGACCTTGACGATGCTAGCTTTCGTACTAGCGTGAGTATGCAAGAGGTGTCGGCCTCAATATCAACCTCAGTGTCGTCGTTTTCAAATTTGGGTATGCTGGCTGCGCCGAACCCTTTGCATCTTGGGCCTGCCAGTGTTAATCCTGAAGCCGATTCGTTCACTTACATCGAGGCACTTCTTGAGTCTTTAGCCATTCTGGGAAAACTCGGGGGCGCTCTCGATTCCGTCATGCAACGGTTGCAAAGCGAGGTATTCTCGTTGATCGAGTCGACGGTCGATGAAGTTGAAGAGCGGGCAGAAGAGTCAAAAAGAAGTTCAGTCCTTCTCGCAACCGCTGCCCTTGGATCCAAATCTGATGGAGGGTACATCTTTGCCCCCGACGAACCGGTCACAACGAGCTCTTTCCATGTAACTCTTAGTACATCGAAGACGGCGTCTAATCTTCGTCTCGCTGCGCTAGAGTCGACTTCGAAGCATCAAGATCAGGAGATTCTGAAAGACCTCTTCTGGACAGTATACTCCAAACTGGATGCAGTACTTCAAGGTCTTCGTGTAATCTTTGAAGTCACCAACCGTATCGGATCAGTGAGTACGACTGAGCCTTGGTTGGACCAGGTGTCAGTAATGTACTTTCAGAGACGAGATTTCAAGGACTCCTCCGGCGCCAAGCCAGGAACCCTTTTTCCAATAACCGATATGTGGTTGCCAATACAAGCCGAGGTGCCTCTGCTTTTCAGCAGATGGTGTTACCATTGATAAGATAAATGTTAGGTTGGAACTTTGCTCAATAATTATCTGACCGACGAGGAACGAAGCACCGCTACGGGTCGAAACCCAATCACCTCTATTAACGAGGTCCTTCGCGACGGGCGATTTGCGCGAGATAGGCTCAAGGTATTTCCACGGTACCACGATCGTTCTCTCGGTCACATATGATCAATTACAGGGGATCTTTCGATTCGCGGACGCGGACGCTAAATTAACAGGAAGACTCCTTCGGAGGCACGAGGATGAGCTTATGAGAATCCTCCGGGACACCATGCCTGGACTCGTGCAGGGTTCCTCAGAGAATGTTGTACAAAGTACTTTGTCCACCCTTGGTTCTGATGAACGCATCCTCGGTGTTGGACAACATCATCGTTTGCTCATTAGACCAGACGCATTCCATGTCAGTGTCTTGTTTCACCCGACCCTCGCCTTTTTGGGTAGAGTTGCGAATGTGTTACCTGACGGCTCGGAGAGCGCACGATCCGCAAGCGAAGTATTGGATGAATTTGTTCTTAGGGTGTATCTGCCACAATTGGAGGAGAAGATATCATTGCTATTTCATCACGCAGTGTCAGGTGCGTTCCGTATGGCAAAGTCTGGTTCGTGTGTTGATCATACACAGCTCCTGACAGTTTCCAGCCTGATACATCATCTAGTCGTTTCAGCCCCCGGCCTATTCTCAATGTGCGTCCACGCTGACGATTTTTGTCTTTATTGAACTGTCCACAGGCAGCTACACAGTTGATGGCCCTAGTCAATTCCCTCTGCGCAATGCTTCGCACGACTCCATTTCACCGCGAAAAATATTCGAGACTTATTGTCGGTGTTATAATCCAATTCTATCAGCAATGTAGCCATCGTTTCCAGGCTCTTGTATTCAAAAGTGGAACCGAAGGACATTCATCACCGTCGCTGGCCGCTCAGTGGGCGCAGACGTCCGAACTAAGCCCTTGTTTATCCGAGCTTTTCGTCGCGGAGGTCAGTACGCTTTGAATTGCATCACGGCACAGATTAGAATCTTCACAATCAGGATCATGTGATTAAACACCAACTATGCAGACAGGAAAGCCATTTAGAGATGGGTTACCTGGTCCACAGTCCTATAGATAAAGGTGACCTCAACCCCTCGGTTCGCAACATTTCTGCTCTATGTAGCCTCTATCGAAGTATTGTACATCGGCCAGATTATTTAACCTGTTTACCACCGTCTGACATCTGTTTCCTCAGGCGTGGTTCACACAAGAAGTAGGCACTTTGAAAACTTCTTCGGAAGACACAGTTTCACCTACTCCGGATCTCTCGCATTTGGACCCTTTTTCCGCTTTCTCGTCAGAAACGTCTTTGCCGCCTTCTTCACTCCTACACGACACCTCTGGAGGCAACCAGCTTAGCTTGCCTCTATCCCACGAAATGGCATTGTGGGTGCCTTACCCGTGGCCCATATATCTTTGCTGATGGTATGGGCTCAAGACGCTTCAGCGCGTTGTTAAAGACATATACGCAACTGGCCGAAATTATCCTACATACAATCAGGATAGAGGTTCGTTGTAGGACCATCTACTATCTCGACGCAGCATTTCGTCATGCAAGTGCCCAGATACAAGGAAGTGTGCATACTGACGTTCTAAATTCAGGGAAACTACCAAGTTGACCATGAAGCAGGAGAGCCGGATCCGTACATTGCTGATTTGAACTTGGAACTCAGCCACATTGATGAATTCACCTCTACAATACTACTCACAAACGAGCAAAAGTATAGACATTCGCGCTTTAACCGCTGCCTAAACTGACTGGGTTGATGCAGTTTCATATTTTTTGGCTTGGAAGATATGGTTGAACAGCTGCTGATAGGCAACGCTCGCCAAATACGCGCGGCCAATGAATATGGTATGAAGAAAGTCGATCGGAACATCCGAGCGCTCCAGCAAAGCATTCGTACCATTGGCGATGGAGAACAGTTGGCGCGATTTGAAAGAGCCAGGCGTTACTATGCGCTCTTCTTTCTAGGACCGCAGGTATGTGCTCCTTCGCTTCGTCGCGCCTGATATCAACCATGTGTACATCTTGTAGGGATTGCTTGATACCATCCGTGCAAACCGGGTGTTTTCCTTTGACGAGTACAAGGTTGTCTTGAACCTGCAGTGTGGTGTAGACCAGAGCCTCGGCGACTCTGCGGCATCCAAGGCTGTGGACCGCAACTACGGCATGTACAGCATCGAGCTACATGGGCTGGAGTTAGAGAGTGCCGAATCGAACGCTTGACGTATCTAACTGATCATACTGATGACTCGCCGAGAACGAGAGCACCTGAAATTATGTGTATGAAGTTGTAACCGTGAAAACAGACAGGGGGGTTAACTCGTCGAATTAATCGCGAAGCGTCCCGGAATGAACTAAAAAGTTATGTCGCCTATCCATGAAACATCTTCCGGATCTACAAAACGAAGTCGCGATGGATGCGGTTTGGAAGTGGTGATCGCGTTGTCCGCTAGCTGAACATTATAGGTACGTTCAACATTATCTAGGGATCGAGGCACCAGGAGCGGAATCCTGCCTAGAAGTGCTTGATATCGGCGACGAAGCCACCGAACTGGCAAAGGACCGTCAAACGGATTTGCGTCAACGACTCGTTGTCTCCTTTGCCTGCCTGGGGAGTCAGGTGATGTTGAGGGTGAGCCCCCTAGTGCAAGCAATTCCTGGAGGGTGGCAACGTTCTGGAAGCCAAATTGGAACGATGAATTTTCGGAAATGTGCTTGCTGACATGATTTGCAGGATGCTGCAGCAATGTTTGAAGAGGAGGGTATACCTTCTTCCATTCAGCCGTGAGGAAACGCCGTCGGATGTTGTGCTGACGACGACTACTCGGTGGTCCCAGGGACACTCCGTCGACAGGGTCCGATTTTGCACGACCTAGTAACTCGGGGGGTGAAATAAGCTGATGCTTTTGTAGGGGCCGTGTCGCATGGGAGATGCCCGAAGTGAGCAGAGCGACGAGTTCCGGAGAGCAGGCAGGCAGAGGTCTCCCTCTCCATGGGTGGATTGAGATTAGGGAGGGGGTGCTGGTACCCGAGAGCAACGGCTAGTAGGCGTGATATGACTACAGGGCGCGGATGTGGACGGGGCATGCACACCTCCATTAGTTCCCAACGCAGCTTTCCGACCCTTCCATACGCCATGTCGAGCACGCGATCGAAAGCGACGGATTGACCTTGATTGGCTGCTCGCAACCGACGCAAGTCCTGCACCACCAGGTAAGCAGACTGGGTGTGCTCTCCGGGGGGCACTCGCCTTTGATATCCTCTTGAGCTTCTTCCCGCGCAACTGGGCCGACTGGGCTTTCAGTAGCGAACGGAAGTCGTCGGCGCCCTTGATGGCGAAGAAGTGGCTGCTGCGCATGAGATGGAGTCAGGCGGGGACGGGGGCGGGGTGCGCACCGGAGATGTGCATGGGGGAGTGTCCTGGCCTGGCGACGGTAGGCGCGATACAGGGCCTGCCAGGTCATCGTGCTCGGGCCACACAGCCACTGCTGCTGGCTTGTCCTGCCGTTCCGCGCATGCCGGCCGAGTCGCCGCCAACGTCCAGCGTGCTCGCGTTTCCCCGCCAGCTCCACCACGCCTCCTCGTCTTCCCCCGCCGCGCCGCTGCTGCGCTTCCCCTCTCTCTCCCGCTCGTCCCCGCCCCCTTCCCGCCCGCCCTCGCCGGTGCTGAACGCACTCCACGAGGCCCTCACCAACAGCATCCTGCCTGCCCCCCCTCCCCCTGCCCGGCTCGCAGCTTCGCCCTCGCCCTCCCTTTCCCTTTCCAGACCGCCACCCCTATTGTCCACTCCCCGGTATGCCACCCCCTCTGCGACCCCCCCCGCCACTTCAGACTCCCCCATCACGTTCACCCTCTCTCCTTCCGTTTCGTTCCCCACCGCTCCACGTTCGTCCCTTGACGCTCTTCGCTCCATACACACTTCCGCCGCCCCACAGCTTCCGCCCTCCCCATCACTCCGCCGATGGTGGTTACAGTCAGACTCGCATACTGCCAGGGGGGGCACGGCGAGCATATTAAATGACGTCGACGGTAATCTCGGGGAGACATGTACGTCCTCACCATGTCGCTATCCTTCGGTAACCGGCAGACTCCATTTCCCTAGTCCGCGCCCCGGCTGCTCCACTCGTTTTCTGTCACGGCCTCCTTGGATTCGATTCAGTCACCATCGGACCCGCTATAGCACCCCTACAGGTTTCTCACTGGCGTGGAATCAAAGAAGTTCTCGAGGCAAATGGTTGTGAGGTCCTCATCACCCGCGTCCCCGCGACGTCTTCACCCGTTGACCGTGCAAAAGTCCTTGAAAGGAAGATATCGGAAACATACCCTGGTCGAGATGTCCACCTGATCGGTCACAGTATGGTACTTTTTCTCTTTATCATCAAACGTTTCCTGCCTTACTCCCCCATCAGGGCGGCATCGATTGTCGTTATCTCATTACCCACCTCACCCAACGCGCCTTCCGCGTTCGCAGCTTGACCACGATTGCCACACCTCACCACGGCTCTTCCTTTGCCTCTCACTTCCTTTCCATCGCGTCTGCTCACCTCCCAGCGGTTCTCGCTCTTCTAGAGCTTCTCCCGAACGGCGGCGGTGACGGCAAAGCGTTCGAATGTCTCACCAAAGAAGCAATGAAGGAATTCAACGACAATACGCCAAACGCAGAAGGTGTACGGTACTTCAGCTGGGGTGCAGAGTATGAACCCGGGTTGATCGACACTTGGAAGTGAGTTCCTCGCCGCCTTGGACAGACACTCGCACACCTTATTGTCCTCCGTTAGGTATCCTCACTCCATCATTGCAGCCGAAGAAGGATCAAACGATGGCTTGGTGTCCGTTCGGTCAGCACAATGGGGGACATATCTCGGCACATTGCGCAACGTGAACCACCTCGATCTGGTGGGTTGGACAGGTGGACTCGCAGGCAATCTTACCAGCCTCGCAGGTTGGCCCCTCCTTCTCGATGACCGCTCTTTGACTAAGACCCTGACACACACAACCCGACAATCAGGTTTCAAAGATATGCATGCGTTCATCCGCGGAAGAGACGTGGGCTTTAGCGCAGCGAGGTTTTACGGCGGTGTAGCGGATCTGTTGGCGGGCATCGAGGAGGAGGAAGGATATGTTGCTGGCAGACAATGGGTTGGCTGGGACGGCAAGGAGGCGAGGACGAAGAAACCGACGGGTGTGCTCACGAAAAATGAGGCTGCATCCAACGTGGCGGGTAGCGAAGATGTCATAAAGCGCTCTGCTTCAGACCAGGAAAGGGAAAGGATGGCGGAAATGTTACGATCAACACCAACATCACCATCCCAGTCCAGTCCGTTGAGGCCCTGTCCCGAGGTGCAAGGAGAACACCATGCTGCCGTTGGTGCTAAAAGTAAGGGTCCACCGAGATGATGTTGACCATACCCTGGACGGCCGACTTGCAAGGGCGCGCATGCGATTCTAAAGGGAACGTCAACGATTCCTAGCAGGTCTTCTGCGCCATCATCGCAGGGTCCCGATTTCTGCCAGTGACGACCAACGCATGTCGCAAACATATCAATAGTTACTTACCCACTATACCTTAGGACATCAGTAGCTGATCAAAGAAAACCGACCGTGACTACGTATACGCAAATCGGTTGCCTGAGAGACCAGCAGACCCTGGCCAGGATTCGAGCTGGCGTTGGACCCGATATAATTAATCTCGCGACCAATTCCGGCGTCAGGTGCGGCGTGAGCATGCTCAGGTTGGCGAGCCCCAGAAAAGCCGATTGGTCTTGGATGTCCCCTGTTCATTACCACATTCGCTATAGATCGGTGTCAATACTGTCTGTCGCCTGCAGTATATACTCTTGCTAGCACCCCAGACACTCTCTCGAGAGCGTCTTCAAGCAAGCATCACGAGGGGACAGCGACAAAGTGCAAGTCCAGCAACCTCTGTCTCATCTGTACTTATTCACGTACGCACGATGCGTCATCACCTATATTCATGTCGGAAAACTTACGTGCGGTGCAGTCTTTTGTCCTTGGTGACCTAGACGCCCTTCTTCTTTCCCGCAAGTGCAGCCAACGGGAAGGTGCCTCTCTTGGTTTACTTGGCTGGCTTAGCATGCACCGAAGACAGGCCTCGTGCGGCTGTTCTCGGTCACCGGTGGTCGACGAATCTGTGTTTGTATTGACTCGTTACACTTACTACTGCAGCGCGCAAAAGGGTTCATGCGTGATGCAGCAACAGAAGGCGTTGCCATCCTCTTTCCCGACACATCTCGTGGAGCTGGATTAAAGGATGAAGACGATTTTGGAGTCGGTGAGACCAGAGATCGCGTCGAAGGATCATCTTGATCGGACTACTGTAACACTTGGATAGGCGCAGGATTTTACCTCGATGCCACCAGATACAAGTGGGCAAAGAATCACAACATGATGGATCACGTCACGAAAGAGCTCCCAGAGGCCATAGGGGCTGCAGGAATTCCGGTCGTGTGTCGCCCATCCCATTGCCGCTGGATTCAATGACTGACGCAACTTGCTACCATGACTTGTCTCGCTAGTCCATATTCGGTCACTCCATGGGTGGCCATGGTGCGCTTACAATCTATCTGAGCTCCTTGCTCGCAGGTGCAAAGCAGTACCGATCGTGCTCTGCTCTCTCCCCTGTTTGTGAGCCATCCGCTGTCCCATGGGGCCAAAAAGCCTTTAGTGGAGCGGAAGGAAGGGCAACCTATGATGCAACTGTCCTTGTGGGCAAAGTGGAGGGAGCGGTCAATATCCTCATTGATTACGTGTGTATCTTTTTCTTCCACATAAGAGAGATGACTTTTACGACCTAGCACGTTTGCCTGCAGGGAACTGCGGATAATTTCCTCTATCAGCTTCACCCAGAAGCATTTCTCAGAGCTGTACGCGTCTCGGGACACGAGTCTCAGGTTCGGGCGAGGTGTCACGAAGGGTATGATGATAGCTACTATTGTGTGTACTCTCCGCTATCTGACGGGTCATTGAACTGATCATATGCAGATCTCGACATTTGCACAGGATCACATCCATTCCATCCGTACACATGCAAGTTATGTCAACTTGACCAGTCGCAACCAATAGTCCACGCTGAATTCTTGAAGGCTTAATCGCCGACGAGATAGCAGACCTTACACACCGTTATGAAGAATAAAGGTTGACGTATGGTACTTGAAAGGCAAAGAGTGATGATCGATGGGGATCAGAATGCTACACGTATATCAAGTAAGGCGAGAGCGATGACATGGTGCAAATAAACATGTGTCAACGACACAACCAGACGAGAACAATGTGGCGGCTTGCTGAAAATGAGAAGCACAAGCAAAGCATGAATGAACGAGAGGATGACATCATGAAATAGCCGAGCGAATACGTTCGCGGTACGCTCGCTCGAGGTCTACGAGGTCCGAGGTGATCCAGAAGCTTTTGAGAGCTGCATATACCGTGGCTCGTTGTTTTGGATCGGGTATAAGGAGATGAATGACGAGATTTTTCGCTATATTAGTGATGATGTTAGTTAGCATAGAGGGATCGTGTGATTGCATGCGGACAGAGGCAGAGAGATTACCTCGTAACACGCAAAGACAATACTAGGTATGCGATAAACGTACCATTTCTCAGTGAAGCCCAGACAGAATCACAGAAATAGACTGTGCCATCAAGAATGCGCTGTTTCGTTAGTTCATCCTGAATGTAGGAACCCTGCGAGAATCCCGTGAGATCTTCGCTATCCTTGATTTTGCTGCCCTGTGCGTTCAGAACAACATTATTGTCATGCATGTTCTTCTGGTCGCCATAATCGAACGGATGGTTGCCCCTACACAGTCATACTCACGTATCAATTCCAGGAAGACGTTGCAAGAGATCAGGAATCAAAGGATGGGTCCTACGAAGGGGCATCACGAGAGAGAAGGGTAGCGTACGTCAACATTGCGAAGACGACAATTCCCGCACTCCAGCAATCCGCTGGCATTCCCACATAACCCAAGTTCTTGTTTTCCAATGCTCGTACACCTTCTGGAGGGAGATACGAGATGGTTCCACAAACGTGGAGGGTTTCTTCCCAGGCTCTCGAACGGGCGAGACCAAAGTCGGCAATCTGGATACGAGGATAGGGACCAGGGGAGTGCAATAGAATGTTCTCGGGCTGAGTTTGAACGAGGATGGAGAAAGGAGGTAATAAGGGAAGAGGAGCGAAACCAGCAGACACAATTAAATGGAACAGATGAAGATGTTGTCAGCGACATTGATACGATATAAGTGGGAGAATAGAAAGGGAATTAACCTTTAAGTCTGTAGTTGGCATGGGTCAGTTAGCTTGAGTCCACATACCGCCACTAGCGATCACAAGGAGAGATATCGGGCCTAATGGGATCTTACCGCGATGTGAGATCATCTTGTCATGCAAGTACTGGAGTCCTTTAAACATCTGAAAGGTTATGTACTTTGCTTCACCTTCGCATAACCTGCGCCGTGGGTGACTTGTGATGTAGGTGAAGAGGTCGCCACCTGTTGACAGTTGAAGCATGATGTAGAGGAACTGCGGGTCGTAATCAAAAGCATAAACTCTGTTGATATTTGGCTGGGATTGGACTTAATTGTGTAGTTCGTGGAAGGTGTAGGAACCCGTACGTGATGGAGAGATGTCAACAGGGTAGCCTCCTTCATCTCCTTTTTCGGATCATTGCCTCCTTTTCTGCGGATGATTTTGCATGCTACCTGGCGGTGTGCAGATGTATCGAGAGCAAGATGGACGGAAGCATAGCTGCCTGTACCAAGACAGTGCGAGGTGATATGGTACCTTCCCAAGTCCTGGCTACATTGTCAAGGGGGTTCGAACTTCTGCGCACGGCATACTTTGAATGTGTGGTGTTGGGAAGGAATGGTATGCAACCGCATAGCAGGCAAATGTCTCGTATTTAGGACGCACTGGAACACTGGACGGGAACAGTGCTGGATAACAAAGCAAGGACAGCAGTGGATGACATACCTTGTGAGGCCGGGATCTTGAGTGTATCTCCATGCATAAGGATAGAGGATGTCTTGCGGATTTTGTGACCGTTTATCACTATACCGTTAGTAGACAGGTCCTAGACCCTAGGTCTCGATAGGACCACCAAGGACAGCGAGAAGGACAATAACCTGGCATGATATGATAAATCCTCCCGCAGCGGAAGGAACGCTAGATAGAAGCGATGAGTGGCTTGGGGCCATGACAAAACATCTATACATGCGCATATATCTTGCAATGGAGACTAGAGACGACAATGTCAGGGATGACATAGGAGCTAATGTGTAGTGGTTGGTGGTGGGACGAAGAAACACCAGCGGATGCAAACCAAAGTTTCGGGTTTCTGCCGATTGTAATTGGATTCCCGACGCGCAGAATGAGTGCTTTTGGATCGGCGGTGAGCATGGATGCAGGATGTGAGGAGGGGAAAGCACCTTCGGTGCGACCATCTAGGGTAGTGGTGAGGAGGCTGGCGCATACATCCAGCGAAGAATTAGCTATGGATGGGGGTGAGGAAGGGAGAGATGGGACCGGCTGAGTGAGGCCGTCGGGAGTCTGGTGCGCCCTCATCGCGGACGACGACGGGTAAGGTCACAACATTAATATCGCAGTCGCGTCGCGTCCATCGGAGGGTCACGTGTGCCTTTTGGTGGCTGATGGGGCAAGCGTGAGAGAGTTGCAAAGGACAGAGAGGATGGCAGCGGCGTGGGCCGCGCACGACGGGGGAGGCAGCGAGCGGCATGGAACGCACGCAAATAAAACGAGCGGCGTACGAGGTGAAATGGCTTGACGTGAGTCCGGACTCGGCGACTACGGCTCGGTTCAGGTTGAGTGTTAACGTTCACACACGGAGCTGTCGCGTCTGGCCTTTTCCGCCTGCAACAACGTGCTCTCCGTCGAGTACACTCCTTGCTACTTTTCTTTTTTCGTCTACCGGTTTCTTCCTCGAACGCTGGCTCGCCCTTCCCTCACGCCTGCATAACTCCTCCTTCCCGTCCGATAAATTGCCCAACCTTTGTTTTTACTTTTTTTCTTTTCTCGCACCCGCCAGCCATACCGTCCATCCTCGGAAACAGGGCAAGGAGAATGTCCTTCTTCTCTAGGAAGAAGCACCCCAGTGCATCCCAGCTTGCTGCATCAAGTGTCACGGTCGCCCAAACCCCGTCGCAGGCTCTCGCTCAGCTGGCTGCTAAGGAGGCTCCACAGCAGTCAAATGATGCGTGAGTTCCTTTACTGTCGTTTGCAACTGCTCACCCAACCGTTCATGCGGTCAATGCACCAAGGCCGACTGTTCAGAATGGTCCTCTTCAGCCTCAGCAGCCGCGCCAACAAAATCGTGGCCCAATCACAAATACTGTTCCTCATCCTCCACAAACTTCTCCTCCCCAGCAAGGTCAGTCACAGCAGTCGCAACAACAACCCCTACAACGCCCTGCATATCCTTGGTCTGCTCGCCGCCTCCTCCTCCCACCTCCCCTTGTCATGTCAAAGCCTGGCGTCGTGCCTCCAACTTCTCCTTCCCCTCCTCCGTTCCCTCGTTACGGCCACGCGCTTCCCGCAACAGCCACTGCCAATGGGGAGCTCTACCTATTTGGTGGTCTTGTTCGTGAAGCAGCTCGCAATGACTTGTACCTTTTTTCAACGAGGGATCTTAGTGCGACCCTCGTGCAGACTGCGGGGGAGATGCCCTCTCCTAGAGTTGGCCATGCTAGTGCCATTGTCAGCAGCGTACTGATTGTGTGGGGTGGCGACACTAGGACCGACCCAATGTCTGACCCAACTGAAAAGCAGGATGATGGCCTTTATCTCCTTAATCTTGGTGAGTGGTCTCGTTTCGTAGCGCTCACGGTCCACAGAGACTCAATTAGGCTCAACTGACATCCGTATCCTTTCCCTCGCGCAGTGTCGAAGGAATGGACAAAGGTATCCATGTACGGACCTTCACCATCAGGGCGATACGGTCACGCTGTCACCATGGTTGGCACCAAGTTCTTTGTTTTTGGTGGACAGGTGGACGGAGAATTTCTCAATGATTTGTGGTCCTTCGATCTCAATACGTGTAAGTCGTAAATCTTCATATTCCGCCCCCTGCACTTGACCACACAATTTCACCATCACGCTTGTTGTACGCTTCGTGATATTTATATATCGCACTCTATTGCGCTGCCCCGCGCCAATAGTGAGAACTCAAACTCAGTGGGAACTTTGTCAACCCACAACCACTGATCGGCCAGCTCAACGAACTGGTCATATTTGCGTGACGAATGGAGATCGCATCATTGTGTACGTTCCTTTTTGTACCCTCACAGTTACAACTGATTTCATGTTATGCTAGCTTTGGGGGTACCGATGGTCAATACCATTACAACGACACGTGGGCGTATGATGTCAACACACGAAAATGGACGGAACTTCAATGTATTGGGTTTATCCCTTCCCCGCGAGAAGGACATGCAGCAGCTGTTGTGGATGATGTTATCTATATCTTCGGAGGGAGGGGCGTTGATGGCAAGGATCTAGGAGACTTGGCCGCCTTCAAATTATCCAGTGAGTGTTTTTTTTTCCTCTCTCTCTCTCAAAAAAAAAAGATGAGCCATTTGGCTATGTGGTAGCGATAGTTGTGGTCCTGTCACTTAATGAAGGCTGATCTTGGCTGCTCAGATCAACGATGGTACATGTTTCAGAATATGGGTCCTGCACCGAGTGCAAGGTCTGGCCATGCAATGGCTTCGATGGGAAGTAGAGTATTTGTGCTTGGGGGAGAGTCGTTCACGCCTGCAAGAGGAGACGATCACGGGATAATCCATGTTCTTGATACTAGTTCGTCTCTTATCACATCCTTTTGTTTCCTAGCCCATTGACTTCCCCATCTCCCTAGAGCATATCAAGTACCCCGAATCCAACAAGGTATCACCCAACCAAAATGGAAGCACGACCAACTTGACCCGCAAATTATCTACGACTCCCTCTCCGTCGGGTAGCCAGCCTGCGCCGCCACCTACCGTAAACGGGACTCGTGCGATGTCCCCCACAGGTCCCCAAGCTGATACAGAAGATCTTCGCCGTGCAATGTCCCCACCTGGAACTCGCCCGGGCACAAGGACACCAAACGGCATGGCTGCGCCCACACCTGCGCCCGTCCAGGGTCTCGTAGGCATGTCAAATCCAGGAACGAACGCAAAGGCCAAAGTTCCAGCGCGTCCTCGGCGAGATGAAGAAGAAACCCTTGGGACAGATGATGGGAATGGTACCGACACAGCTGTCACATCTGAGAGTACGAATGGGCCCTCGACCGTAACGAGAGCAACGGAACGATCGCCAACTCCCACCGACCAGCAGATGCAAGCACAACGTGCAAGAAGCCCCACGCATGGGATTACCGGGGGGGCAGTGTCGCCTGTGACAGGTAGCATTGATGGCCATGGACAACAGAGCCAACCAGCGACAATGACCAACGTCGCTATGAGCATAAATGGTAGCCTCGCTGCTCGTAGTCCTTCGCCTGTCATTGACAGGAGTAAGCCTCCACTGGACGCATTCTATCAGAATTCCCCCTCCGCCCCACCCTTGACTAATAGTTATGCACACTCACATGGCCACTCGCAGCAGAAGTTTGGCAGCACCGGCAACGTGACTGCTGATCTCATTCGCGATTATAAAGCAAAGGAGATGGAGGTGGAAATGTTGCGCAAACGCGAGGCTTGGATGAAAACAGCACTTTTGAAGGCCTCTCGGTCAGGATTTGTACAGGTGGACGAGGAGCTTTTTGACTTTGAAACCTCCAAGCCTGGAGAATCGGCTACTGCTGAGCAAACGAGGATAGTGGATATGATATTGAACTTCAAACACTTTAAGACTCAAATGCAGGTGAATACTTTGATTGTCAGCGCCTTTAATCTTCCTAACCTGGAATGTTTAGACAACACTCGCTAGTCAGGCGAGGGAGGCTTCAGATCGGATTGCTGACGCCGAGCGTATGAAATCGAGCGCAACTCAAGAAGCAGCCTATTACCGCGCCAAGCTTACTGCGTACGAGGCTGGTACACATTCAGATATCGTTCGTACCGAACGTGAGCGTATTGCGGAGCTCGAGCGACACCTCACCGTCCTCATATCTGAACAAACGGCCATGCGTCGCAAAGTCGATGAGCTAAATGATTCTCTGTCATTACAAACGACATTACTCGAACAGGCTGAGACGCGAGCAGCAGACGCCAACAAGCGTGTCGATACACTGGAGGAATTTCGGGATCGCAACGTCCGCGCATACTCCGAGCTCCAGGCTAGTTATATTGCTATGGAAACTGCGGTTCGGGGCCACGCCGATCGTCTACTTGCACAAACCTCTCTACTCGAGCAAAAAGACGCTGAGAACAAACAGATTAAGAGCCAGGTACAAGAGCTCAGTCTACTCCGTGATCAGCATATCCGTGCATTGGATCAAGCACGTACAGCCCTTCAAAGCCAGGCTTCTCGTTCTGAAGAAGTTGATACGGCCCATCAACGTGTGCGAGGTCAAGTCAGTCAACTAGAGGTTGAGCTTGCAGAACTTAGGGGTGAACTCGAGGCGCGCACATCAGAAGCAGAGTCTCTTCGGATCCGGCTGACAGATGTAGAGAACTTGTGGGCCAAGTCACGCGAGGAAGCAGACGCCTTCCGAGCATTGACAACTGGAAGCCTCGGAGAATTGTTGGACTCCCATCGCGATCTCCAGGTGGACGAAGACAGGCATGCACGTGCACACGCCGAGAGAATCGAGGCAATGGAAACGGAGGCTGTATCGCTCAGGAAGATGCTGAAAGAGATTGCGCAGCGTTTGGAGGAGGCGCAGAATGAACTCGGTGAAGAGCGGCGAAGGGCACGAGACTCCGAATCTGAGCAAACGTTCCTGCGCTCTCAGATCGTCGGGCTCCGTGCTCAGCTTTCTAGTTCCACCTCCGAACACGGACACTTACGCAGAGACTTGACGGAGAAAGAAAAAGAACTTCGGGAAGCACTCAAGGAGGCCGCTGATGCCAATGTTCGGTTGGCGATGCTCCGCAATTACCTCGCTGAAAACGGACTCAACCCGGAGTCGGAAGAGCCAGCGAATCACCGTTCCGACGCATCCCGAGTAGCGGAACTCGAGAAGCAGTTGGACGAGCGCGTTCGGTTACACGAGGCCTCGGAACACGAACTCAACCAAGCTCTCCGAATAAAACAAGATGCTGAAGCTCAGATAGCTAACCTAACATCACAATTAGACCGTTCTCGGTCTAGGCAGAGTCCGATCGTCGAAACCGATTCCACCGCAGAATCCCGAGCTCTCGAGGCTGAAAGTAAGCTCGAAGAAACTGAGCGTAGCTATAAAGCAAGGATGCAGCAGATGGAAGAAGACTACCAGCTTGCTGTTCACTATGTGAAGTGAGCTATGATATAATTATGAGACGAACTATCTCTTATGTCCCCCTCCATGCAGAGGTACTGAAAAGATGATGCGGAGGATGAAAGACGAATTGACAAAGCAGAAGGCAGCAAATTCCGCTCTTCAAGCGGAGCTTGACGCGGTACGTGGACGCTCGAACCCCGAACCCGGATCACGAACACGCGCCAACGGCAGTAGTACTCCTTCCGACGACAGCCATGACCTACTGCGCTCCCAGCTCACCGAGGCCCAAAAGCAATCTCAGCGGTTGACTAACGAGAATATGGACTTGCACCAGCGTATCGAAGCACTCGAGAAGGACTTGGTATCGATGAGAGAGAACCTGATGGCCTCTCAGCGAGAGTCGGATGACCGGTACACGCGAGTGGAAGAGCTCGAGCACGAGGTCGAGAAGCTTAATGCCACGTTGGCGATATACCGGAAAGGTTCCGATGAAACGGCTGTCGAGCAACTTACCCAAGAAAACACCAACCTCAAGCGGGAGAATGAGCAACTTTCTCACAAGATACATCTTCTACTAGAGGTTGATCAACCGTCATTCCATCGTCCGTCAAGTATGTCCAGCTCGGAAAACTTTGAACACCTCTCCAACGAGTTAGACGACTGGCAACGGCAACTTGCCAGTTCAATGAGCACGCGCAGGCCGATAAGCGATTTCGAATCTTCACCTATCGGACATGGTCGAGCAGGCTCGCGGTCATGACACCCGCTTGAGGTGTTGTCGTTGATGTTTCTTGCATATATACACTCATACCATTATTACTTTCATTGCTTTCCTCAATACTCTCACTCGTTTGGATCTGCAAGTTCGTTGCCATAGTTCTGTTTCTTGACTTGTTCCATTCTGTGATATCCTCGTACAAGTAAAGGATCCTACGTGTCCCCTGCAGCCCTTTGGGTCCATTCAATCGCCTTCTGCTTGACAATCATAGCACCTTCTTCATCACCTAATTTGCGCTCCAGATCTAGCCATTTCTTGAAGAATGCCCTGTGGTGGTCCAGAATGAGTATACACCCATGTGTGGATATGACCATGTACTTCGCCTTGTGGCTTGTCATCTTAATCGAAAAGACGTGATGAAACAAGTTCCTGCAACGCCATTGAGCATGCTCCACACGCAAGATATTGGCACTCACCGTATATGTTGGATGTCTCCCCTGACAGCCTCCATATCCATGTAGACGGACCAAATGTCCCATCGTTTGGGATGTGAGTCTACAATACCTTCGAAAACAGTCCTCCCACGCTCAGTGTCGCCGAGCTTGTACTCCAGCTGCGCGAACTTGGATATCGTTTTAAGGTCTTACAAACAGGTTTGTTCATCAGATGTATGCAAGAAAAGGTCCTCGTATTACGGATGTTTGAACCTACGTTTCCGTTTCTCGAGACTTTGCAAAGAGCGCGATAGGAGCTTGCGTGCATCTTCGACCATCCCACGCCGAAGGTAGTGTTCGCAAAACATCGACCAAACCTTTGAACTTTGTCCGAATTTTTTGCATGTTCGATCGTACTGTTCTTCGGCCTTCTGTTAGATGTTTAGAATAAGGGCTCTAATAATAGTGTATTCTATGGTATACCTTATATTTTCCACTTTCATCAAAAATGGCTGCAAGCCGCAGATGAATCGTCTTGGAGTCACTATGGCGCACTGCGTCCTTGAAGACGACTTCGATAGTGACATCTGTGCCATATATGTTCTCCAAATTCAAAAGAGCTATCCAGACATTAAGCTTCTCCTGTTCCTCTCTGAAGTGGATAGTCTGAATAGCACGTTTGCCAATAGTCCGTGCCTTGTCGACCTCCGATAGTTGCAGTTGGAAGGACATATATTGAATCCACAGATAGGAAGAATTAGGGGATCCTAGAAGTGTTCGCTCGAAGTCCGTGTTTGAATCAGGCAGCTTGGTTTGCATATCAGCTGTGATATCCATCTCTATTTCCTTGCGTCGTTTCCGCTTCTTTTTCTCTGCCGGGTTCCTCTCGCTATCACTTTGATCTGGGGATTCCGGCCGGGATTCGTGGGATATCGAGTGCTTTGCGAACCACTGGAAACCATCAATTTTGAGAGAGAGGGCACCTGTTTCCCGATATGCCTGTGGCTTTGGGAGGTTGATGAGTTGCATGGGATTGCGAATCTCGTCGTCATTTTCAGACTTGTTGCTATCCTCCAATAGCCCCTCTTCTGAACCAGAGTTGCGGGCGTGTTCTTCATCAAGCAGGTCTTGCATCTTCGTGTCGCCCGTGAAGCCGGGCTCGCCGTCTTGGGAGTGCTCAGGACCTGATTCTAACTCATCCTCGTCGCCAGCAAAGTAAGAAGGCTTTAAGCCAAGCGAGAGCTGCTTCTTCTCCAAATCACGAGAGACGACGAACGCTCTCACACGATCACCCTCACGAAACATGTGGAGGGCAACCGAGACATCCGCGTCTTTGTTATCCGAGAGCTGGATGGGTCAGTGGAGGATGGCAAGACAACGAGCTAGAACCTACTTGAGACTTGTGGCACAGACCACTAACCTTCGAGCCATCGATTTCAATGAAGATACCGTATTGTTCGATACGCTTGACTCGGCCGAAAAGCTTCTGGCCTTCCCGAACATCGTTGAAAGTCAGCGAGCTGAGCGGTGCACGCGTTAGGTCACCCGATCGAAAAGTCATCTCAACCTTCTTGGTTGCAGGATCGACGCTTGTATGGCGTTAGTGAGTTGGACTTGCATGGAAACCGACACCCATACTTTAAGATTCGACCTCTGATTAATTGGTTCACAACGAACCGACCCTTCCAGTCCTTTATGTACTGAGAGCTGGTCTCAGTACCTTGATCGCAAAGAAGTATAATTCACATCATACCTCATCGAACAGTTCTTTGATCTGAACCCGAGCGTCAATACCTCTACCGAGCATCACGAATAACCCGTGCTCTGCTACGCTCTTGATAAAACCCCTTACGGTGTCTCCAACCTTGAGATCGTCGATGCTGTTTATTTCACGATCTGTTGGCTGCTTGGCATCTTTTGGGGAGAGTCTCGAGGCGCGGGTGGAGAGGAATAAATGATTGCTTGATTTGTCAATACCGACCACCGCGACTCTCAGGATAGAATCCACAGCAGGGAATGGATTTCCAGCCTCGTAGTCGTCCAAGGTATCAGTTGGGTGTAAAGATCCGGAGATTCGTGTGGTAAGCTTGATATGAGCACCATAGCGTGTATATCTGGTCACCCGTCCACCAACAACCTGTCCGATGGTAACATCGCGCAACGATAACGGGATTTTCTTTGGTTGATTGCCTTTTGAGCACCCAGAAACGACAACGAAGCTTTTTTCGGGGTTCCGAGAAACTACGATCAGTGAAGAGATAGGAGAGCCTGGTTTCAAAGATGTTTGGAGCTCTGGCACGGTTGTGTTCCAGTGACGCGCCAAGCCCGAAAATGAGATGAGCGCGCGGACATTGGACGGTTCGAGTGAAAGCACGATGTTTAATTTGTGGAGTTGAGTGACAATACCTTCAACTGCATCTCCTATGAGAACGCCAGATATGTCGGCTACAGGCGAAGTGAACGGGGAAGCGGCTTGCCGAATGCTAGCCACAATTCGCTGTGCCTCCGGGAGTACAGATGTGATCCGTACTTGTATCACCTTTCCAGGGGTATATGCGTCGGTGAGCTTTGCGCCAGTTTCGCTAAGGATAACTCGTTTGGATAGTGACTATGCCCACTGCAAAAATTAAATACCTAGCTTCGCGTGCAGGCACTATAGCTTTCACATTGTTAAAAAATTCAACCATCAGATATCGATTCGTGACGCGAAAAATGACCGCGTGAGTGAGAAGTCCGACCTTGGCATCAGAAAAGGAGGTCAGGATGGGGAACGCAGTATCTAGAAGAGTTTTTTTAGCTGTCAGCACGATGCGATTCCGATCTATATCGACCGTAAGCACCTTAAAGTTGGTGAGTACGTAGGAGAAGCGATGATGCAGCACCACGTACACGGCATTTTATGCTCCCTCCGACCTTGAACCTCTTCGAAGGATGCTTGAGAGGTATGTCGGCGTAGTGTGCAGGCCATATTACTCCGTCCACGTTTCCGGATATAGACACAAACAACGCAGTATCCGTCAACCGTTTGATTGTCCCTTTCAGCGTCTCACCAACTTGCACCTCACCAGCTTGTATAAATTTCTTTTCTAAGACAGATGGTCGCAGAGAGAGCTGTAAAAGGCCATCGAATGGATGATACCCAACTACGCGTGCCCTATGGAGAGTATTTTCTCTCCATGGTCCGGATGAGGCAGACAATACGGGGATATGCTCATCAGAGACTTGCGAAATCTAAGAGTAATCAATCAAAGCGGGAGTAATGGATGCCGAGAGCTCACATGAACAAGACCCTCTTGGTTAGGTTGTATCTCCACAAGCAGCCCTCTTTCTGCTTCCACCCGCCGCACTTTGACTGAGCCAAGGATAGTACCCATAGGAAAAGCGCTACATAGAAGTCGACCCTCGATCGTACTCTTGGGTCGGAGCCTGATATGATGTTCTGCAAGCGTGACGACGAACCGCGGTGGAGATTTCCCAGGAAGATCATATAATACCCTTGCCTTTACTCTTTCCCCTACTTTGAGTAGTTTATGGGTGTTCGGCAAGTGAAATTCGTTAACCGTTGCATCAAAAAAACCCAGGACCTGTAAACTAAGCCCCTCTGGAATAACAGCAGTCACCAAGGATTGAACCAGTGAGCCTGGTAACACGGATGAAACATTGGTCACTTCAGATATCTTGAAAAGATGTCAGCTCGAGAAATAGTGGGTTGACAACGATCTCTACCGAAGCCGACACTAATACTTCGGGATTATTGGTGAGAGTGCAGATACGACCATTTGACGACATTTTAACGACGGAAACATCTACAAGTGTGCCAACTTGTAGTCTTGACTCATCGGAACTGGCCTTGCAAGCTTCCCTAAACGACAAAAACCCAGACGTTCCGAATACACCAAGGTCGAGGATGTATCCATGATCCTCAATACTCTGCACCGCTGCACTTAGAGACTATGACGTACGATAAGGGTCTGGAATGCTCCACCGCTGAAAGAAACTCACGTAGCCAACCTTCAAATCGGATTTCCGCACACCCATGTTAACCTTCTCTGGGAGGAGACTGAGTTCGACCCTTCGACTAGCTTTGACGGCATCATCACGAGCATGCCCGAGTCCAGCCACATCAGTTGTGCCTGGGGTGTGTACACTTAATACGACACCACGGACATATTGCCCAACGTAGAATTGGCTGGCCAAGTCTAGGACTTGGGAAGAACTTTCGGACTGGTCGTCATCGAGCACTTCGCCCTCGCTGCCATTGGTGGACTCTAGTCGTTTGGTGAGCTGCGATGTGATTTGAGTGATCGGAACGTGAGCAAACAATTGATCGGGCAACGAGACCACGATGGCGAGCGAATGCACCGACACCACTTGGCCGAGAATCTTCATACCCGGAGTGAGCCGCTACGGGGAATTAGCTTCAACAATGCTAGATTGACCCAGAATCTACCTTATAATTCAGGTGCTCGATGCGGGTAGCGCGTCTTTTCACAGTCCCAGCCCCTGCAGCTTTGCTCTGGAGGTCGGACTTGCGACGCTTACGCTCGGGCCGGGCTTGCTCTGTGGACTAGGGGACATGAGTTCAGCCCTCGAGTACGAGCAAGTTGCTTACAGCAAACAGCTCCCGGTCTGCTTCCCTGACCGCCTCCGCTCGAACAGTTCTGACCTCGGCTGGTGTTAAACCAGTTCCCCCACCACGCGGAAAGTCAATCTCGTCCAGTGTTATCGCAGAGATGGGAAGGGCTGCATGGGTCTTCAAGGCCTTCCTCTCCGACTTGTCAGATGCCAGCTTGATTTTCTTTGGCTTCTGGGCGACGGCTCCATCATCGATATGTCGTTTGTGTCCCGTCATCGCGGGTATGGGCTGAAAGAGCTGAGGCGGTGCAAAGTTTGGCACAATCCGGTAACTCCCAGCCAACCTCTTTTCTTGCCAACCTCGACTCGCAGACATCCATGGGTATGTTCTCGTGTAAACTGTTGCAACGATGGCTGATTGCTGTCCCTTGTAGATTATCAGGTTCGGACATGCATACATTCTAGCATCCTCATCATTTACACTCCTCGTAGAATCGCGTGGGTTCCAAGTTTGGGGGCGGAGGCGTCGCAGGCGCCTCGGAAACCAATGTGGACAGGAGGGAGCGCCTCAGAAAGCTTGCGTTGGAGACTATTGATCTCGCAAAAGTATGCATGCTCTAGTTTATTGTTCGTGTCTAACTTTTTCACAGGACCCCTACATTCTACGCAACCATCTTGGATCCCTCGAGTGTCGTCTGTGCTTGACGCTCCACACGAATGAAGGATCATATCTCGCACACACGCAGGGGAAGAAGCATCAAACCAACCTTGCCAGACGAGCCGCCCGGGATGCGAAGGAGACCCAGCTGATGGTAGCACCCGCCCAGTCCAACATACAGCGGAAAGTGTTCCTCAAAATTGGCCGGCCGGGCTACCGGGTGACGAAGGTTCGAGACAGGGATACCGGAAAAGAAGGCATGATGGTCCAAGTGCACCTTCCCCAGATCAAGCCAGGTGTCGTCCCTCGGCGGCGGTTCATGAGCGCCTGGGAACAAAAGCGGGAACCACCGAACAAGGCATACCAATACTTGATTGTGCGTCCTCCAGCCGACAGAACGCAGGAGATCTGACATACCATGAAAAGGTTGCTGCTGAGCCATACGAGACAATTGCTTTTCGTATCCCGGCGAGAGAGATAGAGGACGAGTTTGACGACGCCGGATATTGGAATTGGTCCCACTGGGATCCCGACACAAAGCAGTATACATTTCAGTTCATGTTCCGCATGTCTTACTGATCCGTCCCTGAAATGATCTGTAATGATTCTTCAATCAATCCTCGGCGAGTTGTGCCCCACAGGGATCCACCGTGATGCAGGATTGAGGTGTTCGTCATAATCGCGCGTTCCGTCAGGTGGCTAGCTCCGGATTGAAGTTATCTCGATATGTATGCGTGGGCCATTAAAGCTGGACGATTCTTGTGCACGAATCAACATCGATACTGCAGGTGGGTGCGTAAAGATGTTCTTACTAAAAGCCCGCGGAAAATAACTTGCATGCTCACGGGTCATCGGCGGTTTAGGGGGTCCCAGACTCCCAGAGGATCCGAGTTGTTTTCGGCCATGATCAAAGAGGACGGCAGTCATAAGGACCCTCGGATGGCCTAGCCACATAGAGCATTGTCCACGAGCAGAACGTCGGGGGCAGAGGGAGGCGAAGGGAATTCCGGGCAAACGCTCCCGTCCAGAGGTATTTACTCCGGCAAAGCGGTGGAGTGGAACTAGAGTTGGAGCCCACTTACCGGTCAGACCAGATTTGGCTCCCGGCTCGAGTTGTCTTCTGCTTGTGCATCTGTGCCGTGGTCATGCAAGAGATTCGACCGACATTCCGTCTCCAGTCCGCGAGGCTCCGACACCTCCACGGACTCGGCGTCATCCCCGCGTTTTCGGGCGTCGAACCTTCGCCGCAGGAAGTGAACGGAATGAGCGACTCGAAGTACGTACTTGCACTCAAAGTGCACACCCGTCCGGAGAGAGCGACTCTATCATTCGTTATATCGAATACAGCCTATCCGCGCACTATCAGCGCCCAGCGCCTACGTTAGGGAATCTGTGGGGTTTAAACTACAAATTGTGGATGGGCCCGGTGACTGGAGTCCTTGTAGCACTTAACAAGTCGGGTACGTGGAATAAAAGATCCCGTGAAATCAGACCTATGTAGATGATGTCAGGTGAACGAAACTCATACATCGTTCCTCCGCTTGCTCAGCCTCCGCCGTCGAGTCTTTTCTTTAGCTTCGTCGGCGTCACCCATTAAAGTACTTCCCATTGTTGTTGGCACGGCAGCATCCGATTCATGGTGAAGTAAGGACGGTTTTAAAGTAGAAAGTTTCTTATGCGGCGGTCTTGATCCATGAGCGTCCGTGGTGCCGTATTCTTCAAACTTCACGCCCTCCACAACCTGATATTCATCTCGCCAGGCCACTGGTCCGGCGGGAGGAAACCCGTACTGGATCTGCGCTGGGTGAGGTTGGAGTGGCGCAGGCATCACAAGACGTCTTGGAAGGTGACGCGCTCGGGGAGGTTCTGTAGGTCTTTTTTGCACACTGGAAAGTGACCGTGCCGTCGCGCTGTCAGTTACATAGGGAGTCTCCGACGGGTGTGCGCTTTTATGTCGGGGGTCACGGCGCGGTAAAGCAGGTACTGCAGCCTCTGTTGAACGTGTTCTCTGTGAGGTGTGCTTGAAGGAAGATGGTGCAGGACCCGAGATATGCAACCGCGATTCGTGTTGGGGTGGAGGAAGCGCGATTATTTCTGTTTGATTAGTGGTGTAAGGCGCGGGATCACGATCGTGATGGTATGGAGGGATATCGGATATTCCTTGCGTGCGGTCTCCAAGATGATATTGCAAAGGGGCGCGCGGGAACGAAGACGGTCTGTCGATGGAGTCCCCAGGAGAATACGTCAGAGGATTTGGTAGTGAATGACTTCGGGAATGGTCAGGCCGAGTGACGATTGCAAATGCAGTCGACTGACGGCGAAAGCGAGCGGGGACTGAAGTCGTATTGGGAGCGTGAGAAGTATAGATAACATTGTGTTGCAGGATTTGGCCGGGTTCGAGATGCAATGACAACCCCTTTTCACCGTGGGCGTACGGTACTGATGGCGGAGACTATACGCAGCCGGCATAAGCAGGGTGAGCCGCGCGACAGACTGTTGGTCTTACGTGGTACTGTGGGGGGTGCAATGAACGGGAGCCGAGCTTGAGAAGCAACATAAGGGAGGCGGACCGACGTGAGCAGACGCTGACGCACCTCGGGCTTTGAGTGATGTGTATCAGCTCTCCAAGGGGCAGGACCATCGTGTATGCGGGGTATGGCTGGGTGTGCATGGTTACCGATCGCTTCGTAAGGTCCGTCATGGTGATAGCTGACTCCAAATGGGTCTGTCTCGTCCAACTCATCGATGCGATCGAGATTGTAGTGGCTGGTGAGGCGACGAACGAGAGCTTTCATACTTCCTTTGCGGAGAACATTGCTGTTATGAGGTGGGACTCGCCTCGGCGGCCCCCTTGCTGGGGTAGGGGCTTCTGGTGGATCTGGAGCGAGCTTGGGTTGAGTGACAGCAGGCGGGGGAGGCGGAGACGGGGGATGCGAAGATAGAGCGGGGGGCCGTGACGAAAGCTGAGCAGCAAAGTGGGGATGGGAGCGGGGGTCGGAGGAGAAGGCGGGGTCGCTGAGCAGAGCATGCGGGAGCGGGAGTTTCAGGTGTGGACGTTCGTTGGCGTGGCGCCGCCATTCCGTGTCGAGGACGCCCCAGGCCATGAGCGCAGGAGACAAGGCGCTGTTTGGTCACTCCCACCATCCCATGTCCCATCTCGACCTCGTCCGTACGGAGATCAAGTCTTGGGAACGCGACTTCGCCTCCAGACACGGCAGAGACCCCTCCGTGGAGGACATCAAGGCCCAGCCACGCATCGGTGCGCTCTCATCTGCATCTTGTCCACTCACCCTCACCCAAGACCCCAGCCGAGAAATACAAGCTCTACAAGAAGCTCGCCAAAGCTGCCACCCTACCCAAATCTCGTCCAGCCGACACCGTTCCTCCCCTCCCTGGTTTCAACCCCTTCTCTCCTGCCAAGAAAACCGCTGCCTTGCGCCAGTCCAGCACCTTGCGGACCACGCCCCGCGCAAACCCTTTCGCGACTCCTACCAAGAACAATGCAAAGCCCCGCCCACGTACGGTGACCCCTTCTCCCGATTCACCTCATCCAAGTCCCAGCGCACCCCTTCATAATCTCCCCGTTTCCACAACCGCAGTCTCCCGTGCTCGGAAGCGTTTGCGTGGAGAACCAGTCTCCCCCTCTCCCGACAAGCCGAAGCGACAGCGCATCCGCTCGCAGGCGCTCCCGCGTCTACCAAGGTCAGAGCAAGACTCCTCGAATAGCGAGTACGAAGCCGACCATGAGCTACCACTGTGCGACTTTACTTCGTCTTTCGTCGCTGATTCCCCCGTAAAGGCACCGGCTGGTGGCAGGTCGTTCAAGCTGTTATTCGATGATGCACTCCCAGCTCTCTCCATACCCAGGAAGTCTATTGCTCAGATTGACTCTCCCCCCAATGCGAGCTCTACACGAGCTTCTGCTAACCCTTCTCGCGAACGTGAAAGCGCCCCTTCGCCCAAGGGCTTCGTCTCCGGGACGCAACACCGAATCCATCACGCTCAGAGTAACATATTCATCACAAACGACCACCTTCCCGCATCATCGCACAGGCCCATCCAAAGCATGGTCGTTTCTGGGGTCTCACGACCACCGAAGTCAATGAAACGTGCCCTAGATTGTGTTGATCCCGCGGGCGAACTTCAGCGCATAGAACTTGGTTCCCCATCACAGCCACAGTATTCCTTGGTCCCACCGTCCCCACCTCCACAAGACTTGACGAATCGAGATGCAGGCAAGGCAAAGGCGAAAGCTATTGCTAGCCGAAAAAAGCTGAAAGTCGAGGACGAGGACGAAGAGGACGAAGGAGCGGACAGTCCAGACGACGTCTCACTCAAGGTGGCAACCGTCAGTTTGGATCGGGACAGGTGCCCGGACCGGCACGTTGATGACTTTGATTGGGATCCGTTGCTACATCTTGGGACCTGGGACCGCAATCCATCCGCCAAGCAACAGATTGATGGAAATCATCACGCGTTGGGCACGTTCAGTGTAGACTTGCCTGATAGGTTTCGCCGCGTGCTGGCAATTTCCCCCTCGCGAAGTCGGAATAACACGGAGGAACGTGTCGTCCGTGGATTGTTGTTTGGCGATCGTGTCGGACACTATGATCCCTCCAGGGGCGGGGACATATGGGATGCTGGTGAGACAGTTGAGACCACCAACGGGGACATAGAGACCGAGGACGACTGGGAAGGCGAACCCGTTCCCTGGGAAGTGGGGGAATTGTAACGTTGCGCATTGTATGTGGTTATGCTAGCTGCTGTGCTTTCACTTTGCAGTGCCTTCATATCAACCGTTTTACGTCCATGAAACGCAGGAGCAACGGGTGATGCGTGTCTTCCACGTGTCCGCTAGCGAGCAGCTAGACCCAACGTTGGCTGGTGCAGCTCGTCAGATCCAAGGCTATACCCCACTGGCAAGGACGCTCGGGTGAGTGTGTGTGTAAGATATGCACCGCTGACGTCCCAGCAGTCGCACACCACTACATGTTTCATCCGCTTTGATTGCGCGTTGTCGGGCCACACCCCCTGCGCATGTGGTCGGATCTCCGGTTTTCGAGCGGGGAGTGTGGCTCGCCTGTTCATTTAGTTCATCATCCCCCACACCATTGGTCAATCCAACCAGCCCGCATCCGCAAGTCAGTGACGGAGGCCACCTGGAAAAGTGCACGCTGTGAACGCAGTGAAGGGCGAGACCCACCTATTTAACCCGCTGGCCCATGCTTCCCACTCCTCGTTCTCCGACTCCTTGACAGTCATATACTTCGACCGTAGCAACCTTACAAGCACTCTTGGCCAGCAACTTTCTTGCCGCCTTTTCTGTGTTCACGACTAGACCATGATCCCTACTCTGCTCCGCGACCCCGACGCAGCGAAGAAGCTCTTCGATACCATCATCGAGTCGCCCAATGGACGCCGCTCCATGTCTCGATTGGCGCGCACATGCAAAGCAATGTGCGAGCCTGCACTGAACGCCCTCTGGAGAGAGCTTGATTCACTCTTGCCGCTCATCTCGCTGTTTCCCAACAACATCATGAAGAAAGCCCGCCGCCCAGGCCTTGGTTTGGTCCGTCCGAATCTTGAATGCTCTACGTATCGCTGACAGGCCATGATATAGGCCAAGGTACCAAGCGCAGAGGACTGGGACAGAGTCCTCGCATATGGCGAACGTGTCCGCCGCGTTGCATATATCGAGTCATCTCCGAGTGTCTCGCCTTCTGTCTTCACGATCATCGCAGAAAATCGTCCTGTACCCTTCATTTTGCCCCACTTGCAGACGCTCATCTGGAGGGTGGATACTGCGGCTGGCTTGGAACGCTCCACACTATTCCTGAATCCCGAGTTGCAAAACTTAATCTTAGAAGTCGGTGCTAGGATTCCACAGCTTGGCGCCTATCTTGTCAATGTCTGCAGCCAGACCCAGCTTACCGCCTTCTCGTTCACCTCTCCCACCACCCTTCCTGAGACCTTCACGGATCTCGTGCGCTCGCAGAATACGCTCGAAAAGCTAGCTTTGGTTGCACCTGGTGCCTTGTCGTCGCAAGTTGGCCAATGGGCCGCCTCTTTGCCCGCTCTTCATACTCTCGAATTGGATCTTACCGGAAGATCAATCATTGCCGTAGAAGGCTTCTTCGATGACATCGTTTCTTCCGGCGCAGCGACGCCCAGCGACGCGTCGTCCGACAGTGGAGTTTTCTCCGGTGACGAGATAGACTTCACGGAAATTAAGAAGTCGTCCCTTCGCCTCACGGGCGACCTGCATTCTGGCGGCGTGTTCACAGACCTGAGGAACCTTCAGCTGACTGGTGAGGTCGCGAACATTGCCGTGTTCTTGAAGCACATTACGAGCGAGCTCACTAACCTTGAGCTCGTCATTGAGGACCCCCCTGACATGGCTGACTGGCAAGACCTCTCGGTCTTGATATGCGAACGGTTTAGCCAGACGCTTGTTTCGCTTCGGATCGGTGCAACCGGTGCATCTCGATTTACGGAGCTTGTTCGAGCAACGTCTCGCGCAGCTTCGGACCAACCATCCCGTCACCTCCCACTCCAATATCTCTCTTCTCTCCCTGCCCTCATCCGCCTCGAAATAGACCTTCCGGAGTCGACTCTTTTCTTCAACGAGGACCTGCGCTGTATTGCCAAGGCATGTCCCAACGTCGAAACCCTACGGTTATGTCCCATGGCCCGATTTTCGGGTTCTTCGGGGCCTAGCCTTACTTTGGAAGGCGTTGCGACTCTCACGCAAAACTGTAAGCGGCTGCAGAACCTTGCGCTCGTGCTCGATGCGCGGCCGGGATGCGCGGAGACGTTAGGTGCCCTTGAGGCCTCCTCGAGGTCGCTTCTCCGCCTCCACGTGGGCCACTCCATTGCCAACGACCCGCTTCACACCACCATTCTTCTTAGTCACCTTGCACCCCACCTCGAGTCGCTGAAGTGGTTCCACGAGAAGAACAGACCGGGTTATGTGGAAGCCAATGCTCAGGGATGGCAGAAAGTATCGGACTGGTTGCCGCATCTCCAGGGCATACGTCTCGTGGAAAGAGCCAAGGCTCTTGGGCGAGAGGCAAAAAGGCACAGCGCGGAGAAGAGCATTGATGCTACCATCAAAAAGACGTATGTTAACAAATTTGCCCATGTTAGACCAAAGATCGCAGAACAAGGAATTCAGTCGGCACCGTCCCTCGTCGATCGGATGGTTCAGATCAAGCCTAATCTACTTTCTGCGTTCGTAGATGCGACCCCGACGTGCGTCGAGACGGCGGTCGATGCGACGCCGGATATTGCTCACCAGTGTATTGGTGTTGGTGCCACAACGGCCGACACCGAGGTCGATGCAACAATATGCCCGGACTCCTTGGAAACATCCTTCGACGAGACTGCGCACCTCTTCCACAAATATGGCGATTTCCATGCAATCCCTTCCGTGTTCCCTGCAGTTTTCACCGGGTTACTTGCCCTCGCATGCCGTGTTTTCCTTACCTACCCTCTCACACTGCCCAAGCATATGCTCGATAAGTCACTTTCTCTGCTACATGTTCCCAGAAAAAATGGTGATGAGCCATCAAACGAAAAACATGAGCTCCAAGGGATCCCATGGAACTCCACGAGTGGCTTGGACCATGACATACCTCCTGTTTGTCTATGAATTCCCCTTTTGCGGCGGACACTTTCGCTCATATAGTACACGGGTGCTGGCGCTTGTTGTAGGGTTATTATCATGAATACTATTCTAGCACAGATTGGAAAGGGAGAGGTTCCGTTGAGACTGCAGCAAGCGATGTCGATGAGGTCACAGAGCGGCACGTGGCCCAAAGCGGAGGAGAACAAACAGCGCCAAATATCTTCGCGACGCGTCACTGCATCCCGGGCGTCGACCAGCCGTATCCGCGGTCGCACTACCACCTGGCAATGGCGGAAGCAAAGAAACAAGAAAGGGACTTTACGCCAGAGGTAGATGCACTGCTACCGGAAGCGCAGTCTCTCTCAGAGGTGCGCAATTGGACTCAGCCCCGCAAATACATCTCATTTGCCACCAGTCTGGCAGGCTGTCTGACGCCCTGGACAAGCTCCTCGCTCTAGAAAAGCAGACGAGAAACGTACGTTCACCCTCCTTTGTGATCCAGTTGTCCCACAGATGACACAGGCCTCCGATCTGTCTTCAACCACGCGTCTCGCGAAAGCGGCACTAGACCAATGCTACAGAGCGCGGGACTATGTCCAACTCAACGCTACCATCAACATGCTGAGCAAGAAACACGGGCAGCTCAAGGGCGTCGTGCAGGCCATAGTGGAGCAGGTGGTAACGTGGTTAGCGGAAATCAGACAACAGGAAGGCGATGCAAAGTGGTTGGAACTGATCGAAACCTTGCGATCGGTCACCGAGGGAAAGGTATGTAGGAACTAGTGTCCTCGCCAGGCCCTGGCTAAGTGGGCACCATTAGATTTTTCTCGAGACTCCCCGTGCACGCGTGACTCTCCTCCTCTCGCACTACCACGAAAGCCACTCGAAGCTACCGTCCACAAGGGCACCCGCCGTAAAGGAATCGCTGCAAACGGCGTCCGATTTACTTTCTGACCTCCAAGTAGAAACATATTCGTCGATGGAACGGAGAGAGAAGACTGAATTCATCCTGGAACAAATGCGGCTACTGATTGCGCTCGCACGCCTGAAAGACGCCGAGGTTTCAGGCAAGGAGGAGAAGAATGCAATTGGGGGAGGGGAACCCGAATGGGTTAAAGCAAGGGTCGGTGGTCGCAAAGTCAACGAGACGTTCCTCAAGGCAAAGGAGAACGAGGTTCGTTGGTGCATGCTATCCCGGATGTCCTTTTTAAACCATTCTTCGCTACCGCTAAACCAGGACCTCAAGCTTAAGTTTTACGATTTAATGATCCAACAAGCGCTACATCAAACAACGTACTTGGAGGTCGCGAAACACTACGAGAAGGTATGGGACACACCATCAATAAAAGACGACGAGAGCAAAAACCGCGCGGTGAGCTGTTCGAACATGGAACCAAATAACTGAACGTGTCTGATCCGGAAAGCGTAGGCACTCGAACATATTGTCTATTATGTTGTTCTTGCCCCCCATAGTAATGAACAGTCAGATATGCTGCACCATTGGTTCGTGAACCCCGCATTGGAGAAACTCGAGTTACACTAGTACGCGATCCTGCGATGATTCGTGAATGCTACTAAACTTACCTATAGTAACCTTGTCAAGTCATTCGTGACGCGAGAGCTAATGCGGTGGCCAGGGATCGAATCGATTTATGGTCCTTTCTTGCGAACAACGCCTGTGTTCTCCAGCGTAGCCCAATGGGAAGATCTCCACACTCGTGTGATCGAACATGTGAGTGTGTTACCGGAACCCGGGCTCGCACATGAGCTGATAACTGTTCAGAACATCCGCGTTGTTTCTCAGTATTATACCCGAATCAGGCTGTCCCGCTTAACGACTCTCCTCGACCTTACGGCACAACAGACAGAGGAGACCCTTGCACGACTAGTGGTTTCCAAAATCATCTGGGCGCGGATGGACCGACCAGCAGGCATTGTGAATTTCACACCCAAGCGAAGTGCGGAGGATGTGATGAATGACTGGAGCTCGGACATGCAAAGGCTACTCGGTCTTGTGGAGAAGACGTGGATGGGGATGAACGCAGCGTTGGCCGCACAATCACGCGTCAAGGCATAGTTTGGATGTATTGCTAGGATACGCACTCGCTCAAGCCGAGGATGCGGAAGGCAGCGAGACCTAAATCACATACTTTAACGACCTCCAAAAAGTTGCTGCTCTGGCAAGGTGGAGGGTGGTTTGACCTGGTCGTCCACGAGGTGTGACGGTCGCACACCATCTATCTGGCGTTTGATATATTCCTGTCCTCGACTCCAAGTATTGCCCATGCCACTGTCGACATTGAGGATTGCACGCCAACGCTTACGAGCACGGAGAGCGCTCTCGTCGAGGGCTTTCTTGTACTCGATGGACCTGTAGACCTTGTCCTCTTTCTCGAATGTACGGTCGATCTCTGACGGGAACACGGTGCCATATGACTCGGCTTCCATCCGAGCGAACGCGTTTGCGATGTCGTACTCTGCGCGCAGGGCACGGAACTCCACGACCGCACGGGTGTAAGCGACGGTGAGCGACATCTTGAGGTGCCTGTGGAGATTACAGGCGAAAAGAACTGTGCTAGAAAAAAATGAGAGATGAGAAAGAATGTAAAGGGGGTTGCCTACTCTTCTGCTGTTGGATTCTTGGTTCTCTGGCTCAGCCTCGTCCAGTCCTTCTCTCTGACAGGGTGCTCCGGCTCGACTGTTTGACCCTCCACGATGGATACTGGCCTGAATGCCTCGAACGGATGGTCTCTGAAGAACTGGAGTCGGATTCTGTCCTCCAGGTATTTGATGGTCAGGGGCTGCATCTTCAAGGGGCGGAGCCTCGAAGCGGTTGGCCTGCGAGAGGGATGCTCGGCCTCGAGGGCTTGGAAGGGAGGGGCACGGGAGGGGAGGGGGAGGGGGGGATGTTGCAGCACTGCTTGGTACCATAGAGGCTCCTCGCGGATGCAGTCCGCTTGCATGAGCCGGGAGACTTGCTTGTGCACTTGGGACGCGATCCGGCGCACCATGCTGGAGCGAGCAGTTAGAGTTGACTCGTATTTATTTTCGATATGCGACCAGATAGATAAATAAACAAATAAACAGCCGGACCCGTACGACGATGGAGGAGGAAGAGACAGAGCTGAGGAATCCCTTTCCCTCTCCTCCCTCCCACTATGCCAATTACACGTCGCACAACCTGAGACTCCTCGAGTTGCTCAGAGAGCGTGCCAAGGATCGAAATCTCGACATCACCACCGTCGACCAACACGACATACTGATCGACCAGTCCGATATACCCCCCTGGCCTCTGACCCAACTCGAGAAGCCCTGCGTGGACTGGATCCTTGAGGATGGGCACTACAACGTCTTCGGTGACACGTGGTTTGTACGGCGTGTTCTTGCAAGTGCCCGCAACGCTTGACGCCGTCTCGAAGGTCAAGGAGGCGATTCCCTCGCTGGCCGAACTGGGAGGACACCAGCTCTACCCCGCCGATCCAAGTGTAGGCGAGTTTCGAGACTCAACGCCACCCTACGTTCCTCTCATTGCATCACCAGATCGTCGCCCCGCACTATTGTCCATCCTCCACTCCCTTCTGGTCACATACTCTAATCTCACAGGTGCCATTCTTGCCCCGCCACCGCCCCCATCTTCTACGGTCCCTCCGGAGTGGCAACGACACGTCGAATGGATTACTGTGCTTGCCCAGAATCTGATGGCTGCCGCCAACGATTTGCGTCCGGTCCAGGTTGGTTCGTTTCGTGCATGCGCGTTAAAGAATACACACGCAGCAATATAGGCGAGAGGGAATCTCGAAGGCATGATGCAACGCCAACTGGAGCTCCGTCGCGAGGAGACTGTATCCATTCACACGTTCGACGCGTCTCCCATTACAGCTTGTCGTCCTTCTGACGGGGTATCTGTTCAGTAAATGCGATGAGCTCGAGGCACGACTTTCGGAGCTGCGCGCTACGACTCTTGACGTTGCTTCTCATCACACTGCTTCTGATGCGAGCCGACAAGGGCAGGTTGGTTTTATTTCCAACATGCATTGCGCGATAGATTGATTTGGGCTTCCACCAGTCCACATCGTCGGGCGTGACCATCGAAGACGTCTTGCGTTGGGCTGAGCAACGGCACGACTGATGCAATCGTGCTTTGGGTTCCGATACTCGTCTTGTATTGAGCATCTGTAATCGCGAAAACAAACTTGCGTGCGGGGTGACTGGGGTCCATCTGCCCCGCTTCTACCTCGGCCATGGCGACCAGACGAAGAATTGGGGTGCGCCTGGCCACAACGGAGGCCGCTAGACGTCAGCTCATGCAGCCCGTTGTGTGCTGGGAGAAAATATGGGTTACACCGGAGAATGCGTCGAACCCGGCCATGAAAATATACAAGTGGGTGAAGACGGACAAAAAGCAGGTCGGTCCCCAGCTCTGCGACCCAATGCATAGGGTGACCGATCCTCTGCAAGCAATTCAGCGATGACGAGGAAGAAGCTGATGAGCCTCTTGCCCCCCTCCCAGACGAACCCGAGGTTGTGGAGGGTGACGAGGACATGGACCAGGATGAAGCAGTCCCGACTGTCGCGCTTGACACCACGACCAGTTTTGTGAACCAGGAAGCTCCCGACCCACAGACAAAGCCCTCCTCGCCCGCACCTCCAGTGTTGTCCCTCCAGCAGGCTGAACCTATCCTGTCCGTCGACGAAGGGACGGACATATTAGACGCATCGTTCAAGGTATTGGGTGCAGGTATAAACGTTGACGTAGGCGTGCACGAGAATGCTAACCAAGTCGGGGAGTTGGACATGAGTGTTCTTGGACCAGGTGGCGCGCCTTACGAGGGGGTGCACGAACTTGGCGAGCTGAACAGCGCAAACGGATTGCTAGGCGGCCCGTTGATGGACGACGCCGGGGACCCGTATGCTTCTTCCATGGAGCTGTCGGTTCAGGATCGGGAAACAACCGGATAGCCAAGGTATCGTGGCGAGCATCTGATGTCGGGTCGGTCCCTCCTGACGAGCCATTCGAAAACAATGGAACTGATTTCTGTCTCTCAGACCCAAGTCGCTCTGCGTCACTCCCATTGGCACATTACCTAGCACTAGATATCGTTCCCCAGGGCCCTGTTGGAAGAAGGGTGCCATGGTCACTCGCTGACCTTGGTGTATCATGTACATAAATCGGATTGATTGGTGCGACGACAAACAAGCGTAAAATGACTGCACTATAAAGATTGCTCCCCTCACCTTGTGCGAGTTTCGTCTTGACTGTCACCATGGCCTCGCTCCAAGCGCTCATACTCAACGAACACCCGACCCCTTTCTTTTCGCTGGGGGAATTCGTACTCGCTGTCTTGGCTCTTGGCCCCTTGCCAAGTTTCGTCCCTCTTGTTCTGCTGCTTTCCGTGTTGATGATCCACGGACAAAGGATTGCCCACCGTCAAACTCGAGGGCGGGAACTACTTTGTTCGTGGATGTCTGTTACGATCGGCTCTGCTCTCGCCCACTGGAGAGCAGCGGCCAGCGCAGTTTCTAGCCCCGTGGAGTCTTTGTTCGCAATCACTTTGCTATCCGGAATAACCTACGTGGTCGTGGTGGTTTCCGTCTACCTCGCTGTCTACTTCAAGAGTCGTCTGAGGACTGACTGGGCACAATTCACACTGTTCCCACTGATATGGGTGACCTGTTGGGCCATTGTGTCGCGGGTATCTCCTCTCGGTCGACTCCTGAATTGGTGGCCAGCCCCTGTGCCCTCCTCGTATAGCTGGATACTGCCCCTGGCTGGACCAGCTGGCGTTGATTGGATCGTTGCAGGATGGGGGGTGGTGTGTTCTGAACTAGTGGCCCAATGGCTCATGGGTTTTTCTCAGTATGAATCTTTGGACGCGCATGATGATCACCAGTCGCTCTTATCTTCCAGATCGAAAGGACTCCTGTCGCTTGTGACAATACTCCTCGCTCTTACGTTGCCTTCCTCGGTTTTCCACATCCCGCTCCCCCATGCTGATGTTGCCACTCACACACCAGTTACGGTTGGCTGTGTCTTACCCAATCCGACGGACGGAAGACGTCCCAGCCTGGAGGACTTTATCGGTGAAATGGCCATGATGAACTCGGGAAATATCATTCTCTGGCCTGAGAGTGCGGTACTGTTCAACTCGGAGAGGGAGCGCCAGGAGGCGTTCTTGAAAGTCCGACAGCTAAACCTGCCTGCCCTCGTTGGTGTAGCCTTTGACGAGTACATCGCAGGTGATCCAGCGCACACCAGGAACGGATTTGCGCTCGTCCACAAGGATCAGAAGCCGGGAGACGAGGTGGTTCAGTATTACAAGCGCCGCCTCGTGCCATGTGAGTAGCGGTTGCTTTGCTGCTTGCCCTCTATTGGCTACTGACAATGAGAAACAAAAAGTTACGGAGTCGTTTTCAAAGATACCCTCGGTCGATCCGCCTGTGATTACTCGCTGGGAGTTGAAAAAGCCGAGGGGTACGACCAAGCCTGACTGGGCTCCAGGGCCAAACTTTACGCGGCCGCTTCTCGTCACGTCGTCCATATGCCTGGACTTTACATCGCCGACGGTGTTCACGGACCTGAACGCACGGCCGTCCCTCATCCTGGGGCCGGCGCGCACCTGGGACACGACTGTCGGACTCGCCATGTGGGAACAGGCACGAGCGAGGGCTGATGAACTGGGCAGCATGGTATTGTGGTGCGACGGAGGGTCGACGGGGGTCAGTGGCATTGGAGGGGGGGGGATCCACGAGCCGATGCAAAGTGGGGGCGGCTCGTGGATGAGGACGATCGGGATACGATACCCGGTCGACGAGCGGCGCACGCTTTACGCACGAGGCGGTGATTTCTCGGTGATCGCCCTCGTGGCGGCGATGCTGGGGGGCGACTTTGGGGTGCGGTGGGCGCGCGGGGGGGCGAGGTGGCTGGCTGCGAGGGGGAAGAGGGCACTGGGGAGGGTGCGGGCGGCGAACGGAGAGGGTGTTGGTGCGAGGGGGGAGGAGGGGGAGCTGTAGATTTACGTGATATGAATGCACGAGGCTAGCAGGCAGACGCCACGCAGGGCGAGGGCGAGGTTGAAAGGCGCGGTCGAGTGTGCAGCTCTTGCAAGTCCGCATCTCGAGGACGCCGAGCAACCACGTCGGCGCACAACTTTCTGCAGTCGAAGCTCCCTCGCGGCCTTCGCGGCTCCCTGCGCAGCTCGACGCACTCGTTCGATCCCGCCCGTCTCCTCGCCCGCGCCTTCCCCCGCGCGAGCAACTCCCGGCTGTTTGGCAAGAAGCAGCCCCCACCCCAGGCCGCGGACGACCCGGCGGGCGACTTTGAGCTGATCGCCACCGACGACGTCCCTCCACCGGGCCCCGACTGCCAGCACGCCCCCAGCGAGCCCCCGGCTGCACAGCCCTCGCTCTCGCGCTCCCTCTTCCGTCTCAAGAACCTCTCCAAAGTATCCATCCACCTCTCCTCCTTCACAGACAGCAGGGCCTCCTCCTCCCGCACCCGCACGGCGACCGACGACTCCGACCTTTGCCTCGCGTTTCCCAAGCCCCCGTCCCACATCCCAACGCCTGACCATTCCGCGCCAGGCGCCTCCATACCCCCCCCCCCCCCTGCCCCACTCCCCGAGTCTTGCTCCCCCGACCCGTCCTCGTCCTCGTCCTCGTCCTCGTCGGTCAAGCGCGATCCGTCCTCCCCTGGCTGCGTCTCCCTTGCAGACCAGGACACCCCCGATCAGGCGCCCGATTCCAAGTCTGGCCCCCCGCTCCTGGTCGCATCAGCCGGCGAACATCCTCTCAAACTCGTGAAGCGAACCCACAGGTTCACTGGCTCTCTCAATCGCTTCAAGTCCCTCTCGCAAATCCTCCGTGACTCGTTTGTCTCCCATCCTGTCGACACTTCGTCCGTCGACACCATCAGGAGCAGAAAACGAAGGAATCACACGCGCATCCTTGACTCCAGCTGCCCATCTGCTGCCATCCCTCCCGTCCCCCCTCTGCCACAGCTTCTCTCTAATCCCACCCACTCGCCCGCCCCTTCCTTCTCCGCAGACGATACCGAGAGTCGTCCGTCCCCCCCGGTGTCCATATCCTCTCTGCCCGAGCAGTCTTCTCCCATCCCCATCCCCATCCCACCCCCTCTCAGGAGGAAGCACTCTGCACCAGCTGGCCTCGGCCGTGACGTGTCTCCTGCCGCGCACTACCAGCTCGTTAATCCGTCAGACTTTACCGCGTCCCCATCTTCGTTGGTAAGGAGTTCTTTCGTAAACTCCTCCGCAAGATCGTCGTTCCTGCCTCCGTCTCCTTCCTGGCTCAGTCGGAACGTCAACTATCTTGATCCGTTCGGCATCTCCGCCACTTTCCCTCCATCGCGCATCTCTGCTCTCACCGACGCTGATCACCTCAGGTTCCCCGAGATCACCACATTCTACCCGTCTGCGCTCTTTGCTCCCGACTCGCCCCATCCGCTACCCATTCCTCCCCCGCGCATCTCTGTCCCGCCTCCCAAACCGCGCCAGCCAGCAGCTTCCCCTCCTAAGCCAGTACTGCACCCTCTACTGACCAGTGTTCGCCCGGAGAGTCCAGAGTCGGACACGGGGTCTTTCGTAACATCACCCACACCACTCGAGAGCACGCTTTACTCTCCCACTTCGAGCACTACACCCACCACCGTGTTTGCCTCGGCCCTTCCATCACCTTCGCCACAGTTCCGTCGCCGGCTGTCAAGTATCAGTCCGATCTCCGTCGAGCGCCACCGGCAATCTATTGCAAGACTCAAGAAATCCCGCACGTCCAGCCCCCGAACACATCGCCAACCCTCTTTTAAAGTATCCAAGACATCCCTCAACCCGGCATTCAAGGTCTTTCCCCTGGTCAGACACATACCCCACGATGCTGACTGCCCACAGGATCGCCCCACTCGTGGCCACTTGCCCAACGGTTCAAAGCTCCATCTTGTCAAAGCACCTCCGTCCCCCGTTACCTGGTATGGTTTCCAGTCTCGCGTACGACCCCTACCCTCATTCACTGATTGTCCTCCAGTGAAAACTCAGATCCTCGAACTATCTTTGTACCTTCTAAACGACGTGCATCTCCTGTATCCAAACAATCCCCACTCCCAAAAGACCTTGCGCTGCTCCTCGAGGCATTTTTTGTCCAGTCTGGTTTACTCGATTCTTTTGCAAGACCTCCAATGGACTATACAGGAAAGAATCTCGAGGTCGTCGACATCGGGGGTGAAGTAGACTACTCTGGGCATCAGTGGTTCCAGGAGCCTCCCCCGCGACCGGAGGTAAGGACATGTTCTTTGGATAGTCTTGAACTCACGCTCTTTCAGCCCCCACCGATTGCTCAGCCCTACATACCAGACGAAGATGTCATTAAGCAGAATGAAGCGTTTGACTTTGCTCTCAAAGCAGCCCCAAATGTGTTATACGGGCGATTCAAGCAATATGGCCAGGTTCGTGCTCCATGACACGCCGCAACTTTTCCGATACCAACCATTCCGACAGCTCGGCGTTCTTGCTTGGTGTTCCGAATTCGGAGAAATGGTCGATAACCTCAAGGATCTCGGCTTCTCGGGCAACATGTTTGTGGCAACACGATCTCAAGCGTTGCGGACGTGTGAAGAGATACTGAAATTGAAACTAGACATCAAGATGCAGATCATCCTCATGTATCTCTCCTCACAAGTCGCGAGGCTGCGTCGCTTCCTTGATGGGGGTGACCGTCAGTGGGATGATTATCCTGCTCCAGAGTTCCCATTGGATTATCGTACGTACTCGTCGTGACGATTCCTTTTCTGTGTGCTGCTCTCTTCTGTGGTAATACCCGCTTCTTGCAATCCGCTATTACAGCATGGTTAACCATGGCATGATTTTGTATCAATCCTCACGTTGTACTTTGCACCACGCTGTTCTCTTTTTCCTGGCAGTGGAACGTACAAATTACTCGACAAACAAATCGGACGTCCGTCTAATAAATGCCAATTTCGTTGCTGCTAGCTGTGTAGATCATTGATCTCATTATATTGTCGCTCTCGTTAAAAGGTAGAGTGAACTATTACACGGTAGACGTCCAGAGCCCAAGGCAATAAGCAAAGGGAGCGAAAGTGAAAACAACAATAACCATGCAAGCAACACTGGGGGGAAGAACAACACTGCAAGGCAGAGAATATGGCTGGAGAGGGCGTGTGGTAATCGAGAATATCGTGAGTGTACGTGAATCTAAGTGAGTATAAAACTGGATTGCTACATGCGAACGACGAAAGTGAAGTGGGTATATCATGAGTTTGACGGCATGTGAGTAAGGTTTCCCCAGTATTCCGAAGCAGATCCACTGCTTCTATCCGTTAAGACAGGTAAACGAACAGGCTGATAACTCGATTCGCGCGGGGGAACAGGTAGAGGGTTCGGGCGGGTTGGTAGGTCCACCAAAGACGCCTTGGAGGGTAGCATAGAAGAGTTTGGTAGCGATCGGTATGAAGTGTAGTCCCTCAAAGACGATGGATGTGGTTGCCCGTATGGAGAGGTAGCAGCATAAATGATTGGAGGAGGCGCGGCTGGCATATTAGCATAAAACACGCTGGCTGGTATAGGGTGTGCTTGTAATGGTTGCACGACGTATGATGTGTGGCTGGATCCGTGGGCGAAGCTCTGTATCGAGATGGCGTCCCTAACTGTCTCGTTGACCGTTCTGGAATCCTTGTTGGAGGGTGAGGCGATCATGCTGGTCTCCGGCTGACCTTGGACCATGCTCCTACCCTTCCATAGTCGGTCCATCTCCCAAGCTTCGCGAGCTTTCAGAGCATTCATATCGGCTGCTGAAGTCAACTCGGATGTTGGCCGGGCGGACATGGATGGCAGGTGGTCAACGCGCGCAACCGTCACGATTGGACTCGGCCCGGGACGTGGAGTCTTGGGGTGACTTTGATACACGGAATCTCGCGGCCGATCGTCACTCTTACGGTGGCGTGGAGGCTCGTCTTGCAGGGTGAATATCAGAGGCTGAACCAGTGTTGGACGTTGTGGAGTGTCGAGACTACGAGCCCGTCCAGGCCGCCCTGAGAGCGACTCAGAATCTGTTTGGTCAACTGGCGGTGATTTCGTCTTTGCGTGGCTAGTGGTTCGGCGTCGGTCTTCGTCTCCCCGGTGAACAGCCTTCTCTCGCCTCCGCCTGCGCTCGCGCTCTTCCTCCCTTGCCCGCTCCTTGTCTCGCTCTCTTTCCCTGGCTCGTTCTCTTTCCCTATCCCGCTCCCTTTCCCTTCTCCGCTCCCTCTCGCGGTCCCTCTCTCGTTCCTTCTCACGCTCTCTCTCACGCTCTCTCTCGCGAGGGGTCCTTGAGGAAGTCTTCACCTTCTCTGGTCTTTCCGCCCTATCTTTCGTCCTTTGACGACGAGGGGCATCAGCCGAGTTGACAACCAACCATTGCTCGCCCTCAGCCTGAAATGCTGCATCTGATGACGACGAAACCTTGTCTGATTGGGTCCTCACAAGCTTGTACGTCTCCGTTTTCCTGCTCGTCGTTGAATTAGATTTGGTGAGCCGAACTTCGCTCTCTGCTCGCTGATCGTCCGCTTCCTGAGTAGGCGAGACCTGCTTGGGGAATGCCACATCTTGCGACTGCCTACTACGACCAGAGTGATCCGTGGAGGCACTCTCAAAACCTGGCAACTTAGGATGTGGCTCGTCGGTATTATAGGGAGTAGGAGGATTGGCGAGGACTGACGCCCTAGACAACGGGGAATCATCGACAACCGGAAGGACCAAGTGAGGGGGTATAAGATATGGCACCTCCCTGATGAGTGATTGGGATGGATTTGATGAGAGTTCCTCAATAGTCCACGACGGTATAGTCGTTTGGACCGGAGCACTAGTAGATAGGCGAGGTTCAGAGGGTGGCGGCGATGGAGGACTCGCAGCAGGTGGGGCAGGTGGCTTTGTTGTCGCCGTAGCCACAAATTGCGGCACTTCGGGAAAAGTGACAGTAGGAACAGCAACGGAGATGGGGCTGAGGAGACCTGGGATAGGCGACGACCTCCCAGATGAGAAAGGTGCAGAAGAGGGCTTGAGTGCTTGTTTCCGATCAGCCGGACGAGAGTGCACAGCTAGTATGTCCTGAGTCAGATGCTTTGGCTCGGGTAGAGGTTCACTGGGAGCTTCCGGTGGCAGCACACTGTTTATCCTGATAGGAGTGGTACCTCCGGAACTTGGGTCGTCGGGGTTTGCAATCATCAATTTCCCTAATGGTGAGAACGGAACCTCGTAGGAAATCGATGAGGTACGGTCACTGTTCTCCCGCTCAACTTCTATTGATGGACCCTTGGGATTGTGTGGCTCCATATCCGAGTCTACCCGTGGAGGAGGAATGCGTTTCAACGGATTGGAAGCCCTCTTTTCCATTACTGGCTTTTCCGGAGATGGCTGTCTCTGCGAGATGAACGAACGGCGTGATGACTGCTCATCAACAGCAGAAAGTGCGGCTCCACCCAGAGTGCCCTCGGACCATTCGGCGACGGTTGTCCTAGGATCTTGACTTGACCTTCGCAAGATGCTAAATTTCCTCACCAATCGCCCGAGGACGCTCTGCCGTTTATCCTTCTTTGACGAGGAGTGACTCGACAAAGCTGCTGTGGAGCCATTTGCTGAGATGGTCATTGGGGAGAGTGAAGAATGCCGCCTCGATCCACCAAAATTAAGAGCGCCGTTTGAGACAACTGACAATCGCTTTGGAAAGTTTGAAGAAGAGCTCTCCACGGGAGGCGTCCCCGATTCTTCTAGCTCCCCTTTCTCGTGCGTACCAAAGAGTCCTCCCAACACAGGCTTACGACGCTTGCTGAGCTTACGTGTGACTTGGGTTGACTCTGGTGCCTGGAGATGAAGCGCCGACGTTGACTGGGAGAGCGGCGAGGGTGTCACGGTCTTCCGACGGGCTTGGCCCGTATTTGTGCTCGATAGGCGGGAACGAGTGCGCGGTGGGCCCTAGGAGGTATCAGCTAGTTGCGGGATAAAGTAGGGAGGGAAGAGCGATGGACTACCTCGGGAGAATCAGCAGAGACGGGGCTAGTGCTACTGCCCGCGTCATACGGTGATTCGTGATGCCAGTGTTTTCCCCAAGGATCACTGACATCCATTAAATCAACGTTGTCCTGAGAGGTCTTGCGACTGCGTGGCTTGACGCTGGGATCGGGGATGCGCACTTGAGACGAACTCGGTGTTGGCAACGGCGTACTTGAGGGGGTGCGGCTAGGGCCAGGAAGCCGCGTTGAATCTTCCGACCGGTCTTGTATACTGTGGACAGAAGCGGGCATGGGGGGAAAGGAAGGAGAGAAAAACGAAGGTGGGCGATTGAGAGTAGCAGGAGGGAGTAAGTGGTGGTTCTTGTACCAACGAGGACCCTCTGGGCTGTGGAGAGGATACTTGATCCTAAAGGAAGACGTGTTGGCGGCGGCCATCTCGGTCTCCCGTTTGAACCAGGCAGGGAGCTCGCCCAGGGGATCTGGAATGACTGAACGAGAGAAGGAAAGGTTTTCCTGCGAACTGTGTGGGCCATCGTTGTCATCGTTCTGATCCATGGTGGGGAAAGAGTGCGTGCTGGCCAGCATGGAGGAGGAGGAGGAGGAGGATACGAGAGTGGCAGTGGTAGTTGGGTACTTGGCGGATTTCTTACGCCATAGCGATGTAACGGTCGTGCGAGACGGCCTCCGCGAGACTACAACGTTTTCGCCCATCCGTGCACCGATTTCATCCAGCGGGCGGTGGTCTGTAGCTCGGCTCTGCAGAGGCGTATGAGTGTACCGGCCCACGCGCGCGAGGACCTACTCGCCTCCCGGAGCAACGTGTTCCTGCAACCTTGACAACTCGCTCTAAGCGGCCACGAAAGCGAGGGAACGTCTGCTGCCACCGCCTCGACAGTGCCGCCAGCACCCCCAGCCTGTTCGCTTTTGGCAGAGCTGCGCGCCTCCGATATGATGATCAGGCTCCATCCGTTCCCGCTGCCGGATGGGCAGGCCCCCTTGCCTGCCCGCTGGCAGGGCTCATCTAGAAAGCCGACCCACCACGCAGCACATCTCCTTTTGAGCGCAGATGGTTATCTTATCTGCTTCCCAATCAGACACCTGTCTTTTCAAAATCAACCAGCCTCGTCCTTCCTTCCTTCCTTCACATGACATCCAGAATCCTCGTTCTAGGAAGTGGGGGTAGGGAACACGCCCTGGCCTGGAAGCTTGCTCGGTCTTCGCTCGTAAACCGCATTTATGTCTGCCCCGGAAATGGTGGAACCGCGACCACCCCCAAGACAGAGAACGTAAACGTGCCCCTCGTGGCCCCCCACTATCACCAACTCGTCCAGTTCGCCGTCCAGAACGAGGTCGGCGCCATGTGCATGTAGCTTACCCCCTGCTGATATCCGCAACCAGATTGATCTTGTCCTTCCTGGTCCAGAGGAACCCTTGGTGCGAGGGATTCAAACGTGCTTCCGCAAAGGTCGGTCAGTAAGCGCTGTACGTTGCATTGTCTTGCTCACTCGTGTGTCCAAGTCGGCATTCCAACTTTTGGTCCCTCTGCGCTGGCCGCAAGAATGGAGGGAAGCAAGGCATTCTCAAAGAGATTCATGCTCCGTCACAAGATCCCAACAGCCACGTTTCGCACATTCTCATCCTCCCAGATCGACGAGGCAATCGTGCATGTCCGCACCTGTGGTCGTCGGGTGGTGCTCAAGGCTAGCGGCCTCGCTGCCGGTAAAGGAGTACTCATCCCGGAATCTACCGATCAGGCGGTACACGGTTTGCAACAGATTATGGTAGCCAATATGTTTGGCGCGGCAGGTTCGTCACGTCAATCATGCATCCCTAACATCACTATAATCAACCCATGTCTGCTTTCCAGGGAGCGAAGTTGTCGTCGAAGAGCTACTCGAGGGCCCCGAGATATCCGTCCTTGCATTCTCCGATGGCTATACTATTGTCCCTCTTCCTCCTGCGCAGGACCACAAACGAATTGGGGAGGGTGATACGGGTTTGAATACCGGTGGCATGGGTGCATATGCTCCAGCTCCAATAGCAACCCCTGCGCTCATGGACCGCATCATGCAAGAAATCCTTCGTCCCACTGTTGATGGCATGAGAAAGGATGGTGTGTCTGCCGTCCGTGGCTTCGAAACGTACTCTTCGTTGATCATAGTCCAGGTTTCCCCTTCGTCGGCTTGCTCTTTGTTGGACTCATGCTTACCAAAAGCGGGCCGAAAGTACTTGAATACAACGTCCGGTTCGGCGACCCAGAGACTGAGGCTCTGATGCTTCTAATTGGCGATGAGGTCGACCTCGCCGCAGTACTCCTGGTAGGCTGTTCGGTCAATTGGGACTACGACGACACTGATTAGCATTCGGACCAGGTAGGCCTGTGCGGAGCACCGGCTAGATTCGGTACAGATACGGAGTCGGCCGGGTTTCGCAGTCTCAGTCGTGCTGGCATCGGGAGGTTATCCGGGCGAATACTCGAAAGGTAAACGCATCGAATTCGGGGAAATACCACCGGGTAAGCGTCACCACGCGAGAACTGCACTTCACTTATCCGTTTTTACGTAGACGTGGTGGTTTTCCATTGCGGGACCTCACTAAACGGAGATGAATTTCTAACGACAGGCGGTCGTGTGCTAGCTGTGTCAACTGCCGCTCCATCGTTGGAAGAAGCCCTTTCTTCCGTGTATACCGCGATTGACAGAATCTCGTTCGAAGGCAAGGCGTATCGCCGGGACATAGCCCACAGGCAAGCGAGATATCCTTTCTTGGATCCACTGTGCTCATTCTTATCCCAGAGCGCTGACGGATGCCAATTCGATTGCTAAAGGCCTCACCTACGAGCAGGCTGGTGTATCGGTAGACGCGGGAAACTTACTTGTCGATGCCATCAAACCGTATGTGCGTGCAACTATGCGCCCCGGGTCAGACGCAGAAATAGGTGGCTTTGGGGGCATCTTCGACTTGAGAGCCGTTGGATACAAAGACCCATTGTTAGTCAGCGGAACAGACGGGGTCGGCACTAAGCTTCGTATCGCCATCGAAACGGGCATTCATGATCTCGTGGGTGAGTCTTGAGCTGCGGTCTGTCTGATGCTCCTCTCAATGGACATGACAGGCATTGATCTGGTGGCTATGTCCGTCAATGATCTGCTCGTGCAAGGCGCAGAGCCACTCTACTTCCTGGACTATTACGGTTGCAGCAGGCTGGATGTTTCTGTCGCAACCTGTGTAATCAAGGGCATCGCAGATGGATGTCAACAAGCTGGATGCACCCTCATCGGGGGCGAGACCGCCGAGATGCCGAGCATGTACCAGGACGGTAAGCATTGTTTTTCTCATAGCAGTCCACAACCGTTCGATCTGTCTCCTCATCAGGAGACTATGACCTCGCTGGTTTCGCCGTCGGTGCTGTCGAAAGGGAACTGGTCCTCCCTCGCGACGTTGCGGAGGGTGACGTTCTGCTCGGCATTGCCTCGTCGGGGCTGCATTCCAACGGGTTCTCTCTCGCACGCAAGATTGTCTTGCTGTCCGGTTTAACGTATTCCTCACCCTGTCCCTGGGATACGACCAGAACGCTCGGTCAAAGCCTCCTCGAGCCAACTCGTATCTACGTTAAACAAGTTCTCCCGATCGCCCAGAAGGGTTCTATCAAAGCCATGGCCCATATAACAGGGGGTGGTCTCATCGAGAACATCCCCAGAGTTCTTCCGAAAGGGCTGGGTTGTTACGTGGATGCGTCCGCCTGGCAAGTGCCCCAAGTATTTCTGTATTTGATGCGGAACGGTGGAGTTGCACCGTTGGAGATGGCACGCACCTTCAACATGGGCATCGGTCTCGTAGTCATCGTTGGCAAGGACAAGCGCGAGGATGTGTTGAACGCCTTGCGTGACCAGGATTCCCAAGCACCAGTGTATGAAATAGGGCGGGTAATCGGCACAAGTGGTGTGGAGATCAGACAGTTGGAGGAGTGGTCATGACGCCCAAATTTACGGAGACGAGACCCACCGTCGCGGGAGGGAACATCAACAGTGGTATGCTATGCAAAGAAAACAGTGCAGTGGGGAGTGTGACAGTAGTGGGCAACAGTAATCGTAAATAGTATGTGTACCAGTCAGCTGTGAGACAGACAAGAGTTAGGTGGCAGACAGAAACCTCTAACTAGGAAACATTCACCAAGGAACAGACGTAAAGGAAGAACAGCGCATAAAAAAATAACCGTGCCTATGTGCAGAAGAACACTCTGACGACAATAAGTAAAACTGTGGTCAGCAACATGAAACCAAGGAATGTCCAAACAAACGAAAAGCCAAGTATATATGTGCGGTCAATATCGAGGTTCTCTACGCGGAAACGGACACTTCCTTTGCGGACTCGGGGGTTCCGGTCGCTGCGGCAGCGAAAGTGATGGGTAACTTGCTCGCGATGTTACCCGTCGCGCCAGCGCCGATAGGTGGTGTGTTATTCACCTCTGTCAATTTGTTATCCTATCAAAGCGATTATCAGTAATGCGCTCTCTACGCCCGGCCACCGCATACCTGACTTTTCGCTTCTGGAGAGACGCTGCGCGTGTCGGGTTCTTTATTCGCATCCTTGCGGAATGGAGGTGGCGCTTGTAGCACTTGAGCAGCGGTAGGTCCTGCCAGTCCATTGGTCACAGGGGCACCGCTGACGGAACTCCTCGACGACGTGGTCGCAGATCCCCCGAGCACCGGAAACTCGTCGGCGTTCGGAACTCGCTGTTGCTTGACAAAGGGCTTTTTCTCGGCCCGCGGACCGTTAGACTTTAAGACCCTCGAGCGAGCCCCGGGATCTGTGGACTGTGAGCGACTTGAATTGGTAGTGCCATTTGTGCCACGTCGCGGCTGAGCATCCTAGGAAAAATCAGGCGAATTCATGACGTGGGTAATGTGAGGGAATTAACTGCTCACGTCTCGTACATTCACGGTAGTAAAGCTTTCTTGGATTGTACCAATATCATTTGTGCCATCTCGCGTCCGAGAGCCCCGGATGCCCAACTGAGGTTGCGCAGGGGTATCAGGGATGACATGAGGGAAGCGGCATTCGTCACCGTTTCTACACCTACCAGCGGGGAAGAACAGGCACGCAGGTTTTCGGTTTCCACCGGAGGAGCCTCTCCGCACGCTGCCCCTTCGATTATGGTTCATTCCTGGCCGGAAGGCGGGAGGGGGCGCAAAGTTTTCCCCCTGCGAGAGGACTGGAGACTTGGAGCCGCCGTTGACCTCGACGTACGGTGAGTGCGCGTGTGGACCTGGAGGATATGGTGAGGGATCCTGACGCACTGCGAATGGGGGAGCGGATACGGGTCCGTTTGGATACATGGATTGTGGAGACTGGGGGCCAGGTGCGGTTGCAGGCTGGTGGGGCGGGGGAAGAGTGGGGATGGAAAGAGGAAGAGGGGCATGCGCCGGTTGAGGATAAGACGGCGTGGCAGGAGACATTGGCCCATAGGGAACCTGAACAGGTGTTTGGACGGGGGACAGCGCGTCTGAGGCAGATCGTGCATGAACCATGGAAGGATGGGGGGGAGTGTGGACCGGTGGCTGGGGGGGTGGGGATACAGCGTTTATATGGGGAGGGGCGGGTGCAGGAGGATGGAAAGAAGGGGCTGGTGGATAATAGTGTTGAGTATACTGTTGTTGTGTGACGGGGTCGTAAGGAGCTGGAAATTGAGGGGGGGCAGGGGCAGAGGCAGGGGGAGGGTAGTAAGGGCCCTGGGGGTGAGCGAAGAGACACGAAGAACCATAACGACAAGCAGGATAATACCTGCAAGGAATAAATCTGGCTATTTCTGGCGGAGGCAGATTTCCGTATGCACCATTCTCACCGAGTGACATGGGAGGGGGCGGGTAATACGCAGATGAGCCATCAGGGAGAGGGGGTGCGGGGGCGAGGGACGGATAGTAGCCATAAGGCGGGACATGCACAGGGTAGAAACGCTTCGACGGATCGGCGTGGGGGTCCTGCAGATAGGGATGGTCCTGTGGGGGCAGTCCTTTGACAGCCGCGTTTTTAAGCAGTTGAATGATCTCAGGGTTTGTTGTATACGTGTCTGGGGAGCCCTGGGAGGTTGCAGAAGAGGGGTCAGCTCCTGATAGAAAGGGCGACGAGATCGGTTAATCAAACGCGACGCGATCGAGGAGAAACAGGGAACCTTTGTCGAGGAGTGCCCTGACTACGTCAAGATGACCATTCTTGACGGCTTCCTGGAGGGGCGTGGCACCGGTATGGTCTGCAGGGAAATAAGGCAAGGACATTCGAAGGCACGGGGAATGGGGGGGAGACAGACCTCTGATCTCGATATCGGCAGGAGATGCACTGGGGAGCAAGCCCAGGAGGAGGTCGATGTTCCCCTCGGAGGCGGCGTTCCAGAGTGGGGAGACCATGTCGTGTTCGAGCGGGTGGTGGTGGTGGACGGGAAAAGAGGCGAGGGGGATGACAGAAAAGAGGACGGGGGGGGGGGGGAAAAAGAGGCTGAATGGGGGCGAGAAACACAAGCGTCGGTGCTTCACCGTCCGCTGTCGGACTTCGGGAGCGGCTTCAAGAAAAAAGTGGAAAAAGCGTGAGAAAGGAGTCGTCTGATGCACTTATGTAATAAAGCACAGTTCGATTTCTTTTTTTTTTCCTGTGGGCGTTGCTCGCGGTTCTCTGCCGACGAAACCAGCTGGCACAGCGACTGAGCGTCGTGGACGTCGCGACGTTCCGCTCCGACACGAACGGCTTTTGCGCGGCGGTACGCATTTGGGCCGCGTCAGCCGTGGGTCGGCCGTTTCCGTCAGGGCAAGGCACCGGGACCGACGTGCCCCATTCGGAAAGACGTGTTTCGTGGCACGTGACAAGTACAGACTAGTGGAGAGGCTGAATCCCGAGTTTCTGCAACAGCCGCCTCGCATGCTCCCCCGTCCTCTTCGGCAGATCGAGCTCCCGCGACGGTGGCCGGCTCATCAGTTCCTGCACGCCCGTGTGCACGTCCTTGCCTGCAGGACGGTCAGCATTTCACCCCGTGCAACACAACACCATACCTTCGTACAGGGCCGCGTAGATCTGTCGCGAAAACACCCCGAGAGATTTTTGCAACTCAGCTGGGAACCATCGCCCGGCACATTCCGCCACTCACCCCATTCGCGATGGGCGCAGACACGTCCATCTCATCGATAATCTTCTTGAGACCCTTGGCTGTCGTCACCCCCTCGGCTACGCTCCCGAGCGTGTTAATAATGTCTTCAAGCCGCTCCCCCCTTCCTAATCGATATCCCACCGTGTAGTTTCGGCTGGTCGGAGAGCTACATGTGAGAAACAGGTCTCCCACACCGGCAAGCCCCAAAAAGGTCAGCGGAGATGCACCGTATGCTGTGCCTATCCGTGTCATCTCAGCTAGTCCTCGAGTAATGAGACCTGCGCATCCTGCGTGTCAGCTGTCCCGCCCTCAGACGCAGTTCACCTAACTGGCTCTCGTATTGTTCTCGAAACCTAGGCCGTCGGCCATCCCAGCCGCAATGGCATATACGTTCTTGAGCGCACCAGCCAGCTCCAGTCCTATCGGATCTCCGCCCGTGTAGCTATGAGAACATGAGGTCAGGCCGATGCGTCGAAGTGCGCCGCACCATCGAAACCACGGTTGGTGAAATATCTGTGATGCCTTTTGGGCCTGAGATTCTGTCAAGGAAGCGACAGAGACAGAGGTCGGTTGTCTGCGAACGACTGACCCGGCCAGTGAGTAGAACCACGATAAGACGCATCAAAGGACCCACTCTCCGCGGCGAAAGAGGGACCCGACTGCACAGGGTGAGCTTCCACATTCGCGACCACGATTCATGCGACGTACAATGAATGTTGCGATCCGTGCGATATCGCACCCGCAGGTGTCGGCGATGATCTCTAGCGTCAGTGCCTGCGTGTTCGTCTCAATACCCTTGTTCACAAAAATCATCAGAGGCAGGCTTTCTTCGACCATGCTGGGTCGGAGTTGGATCAGAAACTCCCTGGCGACGAACGGGGTGAGGATGAGACAAGGGAGGACACGCGAAGCTTGCCTGAGGCCTTGCGTTGGAATCGCGAACAAGAGAACGTCCATGTGCTGGATCATCTCCTTGTCCGGGATCGCTGGGCCGACGGCGCGGATGTTGGCCGAGAAGGCATGCTCCTTCAGGTAGGTCGGGTTGCGGTGGTGCACGTTAAAGTGTTCGACGAAGCTGGCCTGTCTGGACCAGATGAAGACGTCGTGCTCTGAGTCGCCGAGGTGATCTGCGAGACAACTTCCAAAGTTGCCTGCGCCGAGCACGAGGACTTTGGATTTCGGGGTCGGAGACAAGGGCATGTTGAATGCAGGCAGAGAGCGACACAGGCTAGCAGACGTCTGGAAGAGGCAGCAGGCCAGGGGGCATCGCGGGTGTGCAGCAGCGCGGGGCAGGATTCTTAACATGCAGCGTTGGCACGCGACCAGTTCGGCCGAAAACCCGGGCGCCGGGCGGGGTGGCCGGTGGCGGTGCGACGAGGAGAGGAGGCGGTGCGTGTGCCCGCCTCTACATTCGACACCATGGCAGTCCAGGACAGAACGAACGAGTTCCGCACCTGCGTCGACTCCATACGGAACAGGTCTGCACTACCCAGCTCCGCAGAGACCAGACAGCGACTCCAGCGCCATGCCAAGGGCACCCCAAAGACCGAGTTTGCGCGCATGGCCGCCACCATCGGCAAGGACATCAGTAGCACCACCATCAAGCTGGGAAAGCTCGCACACCGTAGGCACAACCGTCCCCCTGCTGTCACTCCCTGACCCGTCCGCAGTTGCGAAGCGGAAAACACTGTTTGACGACCGGCCCGTGGAGATCAGCGTGCGCGTCCTCTTCGTACATTCTGTGTTCCGATGCTCACGCACCTCTCTCGCGCAGGAGCTGACCTACATCATCAAGCAGGACATAGCCAACATAAACCGACAGATCGCCGCCCTCCAGTCGTCCCTCAAACACAACAATGCACAGGGTAGTGCCAAGTCCACAGAGGGGAAACAAATTGACGAGCACAATCACAATATCGTCATGATGTTGCAGAGCAAACTCGCAAACACCAGCATGAGCTTCAAGGATGTACTCGAGGTCCGAACACAGGCAAGCTAAACCACCTTGCGCCTTGGTGCGCTACCTCACGGGTATTCCGTAGAACATGAAGGAGTCCAGGGACCGCACGGAGCAGTTCATGTTCTCCACAGCCGCAGCAGCCCACCAGGCGCCCCAGAGTAAGCATGATGTTAATGGTCGCCATTTTGCAAAGCGCCACTACTTGTCCACAGGTTCCCTTTTGTTGAACGGAAAACATGACTTGATGGGCGATGGCAGTGGGAGCCGTCCAAGCTCCAAGGGAAAGGGAAGACCGACACAAAGCAGCGACGTGCTGGCTATGGACTTGGATGCCGCCGAGGGTGGCATGGCTTCTCACGCAGAAAGCAGTGCCTTTTCGCAGATGCAGCTAGTAGAACAGCAGGTAAGGAGCCTCATTTTCGTACAGTCCACACGTCAACGGGCATCCAGGATTCATACATTCAATCGCGATCGACGGCCATCGAATCAATCGAGTCCACGATTGCGGAGTTGGGGCAGATATTCACTCAGCTGGCGCACATGGTGGCGGAACAACGGGAGACAGTGCAGCGCATTGACGCTGACACAATAGATATCGCGTCGAACGTCAGCGGAGCTCAAAGGGAATTGCTGAAGTATTACGCCAGCATATCTAGTAACCGGTGGTTGATGCTCAAGGTCTTTGGCGTGCTAATCGTTTTCGTGAGTCTCTCAGCTTTCTTGGAGGACTCGGCTGACGACGGCTCTAGTTCCTTGTATTTATTCTTGTCTCATAGACAGGCGTCGAGCGCCGCGCTATCAGCCACTATTAATTCGCCGCACATAATGGACACCACCTGGTGACTATGTTTATTAGACCAGTTACCCGCGATAGTACTTCTACCCTATCGGTATAGCGTTGACACCCGTTCGAAAGTCCTTGTTGACCGATCGCCGTTTTCTGGGGCCGCCTTGATGCGTCTGGCTGTTCTGGTGAGTTCCCTTTTCTTGGACATCCCCGATCATCCAAGTCGGCTCGGAAGTGCGGATCCGCTCCCCACCGGATGTGGTCGATAAATCCTGGGCGGCTCCAGACCGTGCATCCGCTTTGGGTCCATGCTGTTTCCGCTACAGAGTCGGGTGAGTTGCGCCAAATCAACGACATCGATAAGGCATACACGTTGTCCTTCCAGCTCTTTATTGCGCTCTTTGAGCCTCTGCATGCGGGCTACGCCTTTTCCACCCCCACCGGCAGTCAATTCTACGTTGATCTGGCGGCCATCCAGTTGGGAATGATGAAGTTTGAGTCCCTGCTGAAGTGCACCACGATGCTTGAACTCCAAGAAAGCGCACCCTTTTGATTTCGTGACAGGTTTTTTTGTGGATGGTTTAGGCGTCAGTAACCGTACGGTGGGTGGTGGAACTTTTGGGAACGTGAGTGGACCCGGACCCTGAACAAACTCGCCTCGACACGTACCGCATATCGAGAAATGGGCTTGGATGGCCTCCGAGGTCGTGCTATATTTGAGATTGCCTGACGGGAAGTGAGCGAGAGCACGACGCAGAGTGAGAGATGCTGGCACACCGAGAAAGAGAATGAACCTCTGTTTCGCCTTGGCGTTTCCCCTCCCTGCCTCGCGTTCGTCCGCGTCGATGAAGGGACGTCCGTCAGGTCTTGGCCGCTTCAGTCCTGGGTGGTTTCCCATCTCTTCTTCTTCAACTTTGCGCTTTGCCTTTCTCGCTGCCACCACCACCCGCCGCCCGTCCTCTTGGTCCTCTGCGCCTGTTTTTCCTCCCCCGACCAAAGCTTCTGCACCGACTTGATCGTCTTGTTGATCTTGCGTAGCGTCAAGAAAAGCCTGATCTTTGAGGCCAGGGACATTGTTCTCCTCCAGGGTGACCGGCAGATTGTCGATTCTTTTGCCGCGTTTCCGTTCTCGAAAGGCGATCCCCTTCTTCTGGCGCCTTGTGAGCTTGGCTGTGGATACCACCATCAATCGAGTGGTCAGGCGCCGGTAATAACGTGAATTGCCGGACGAGGTCGAACAACTCCGGGCGATGCTTTGTGCATGCGAACGGCAACCGACAACACCATGACCATGCCAAAGTCAACGACTGCATAGATACAGATACGTGCTGCCCAATAATATTACACGACTCTTTCAATATACACCTTCGAACGCCCGGACGGTGTCGGTCCCTCAAGACCGGCGTGGGGGTCAGCAGAGCGTCAGACTATGGACACCTTCCCCAGCTCCTTCAACGTCCTTTTCTTCGCCATCCAGCCCTCGTCTGTGCCTTGGAATCGGACGCAATATCGGGCTTGAGAGCCCTATCGTGGGACGCAGGATGGGGCTTGAGGACACGCTCATCGGTCCGATTCCCACCTGTCGTGGATTTGCATAGCTCGAAAACGGATACCCGGCGATGGTGGGGGATGACGCCGCAGAATTCGTTGTTGACACCGGAATAGACAAAGGAATGGGAAGCGAGGGTCTCCCGTTCGGGGTACGGGGATAGGACAGCGACGAATGAGACTCTCGCAAATAAGATATCGAGGGTGATACCGCCCTCCGTTTTGCTGCGGTAGGGTATGGGTCATACCGGTCGTCAACTGTTTGCGCGCTCGTGAGTTTTCCCTCGGACAGTCTGTCATCAGGACACTCACGTTTCCGCTTGTTTGAGCGGACTGCGCTGGTGGTTGGAGGAGGGGTGTATCGCCACTGTACCGAGGCCGGTGTCGATGTGATCGATGGCGACGCCAACGGCTAGCGAGAACGTGAGCCCAGTGGAAGTGGGGGGATATGAGCCCATACAGCGTCCACGTCCATCGCCACTATCACCGGACTGCCCATGAGCGACATTGGAGGGTCGTCCCCGTTCACGCTTCGGGCGGGGGTACAGGATTTCGGGGGGATAGTCTCGGACTGCGGATCGAGGACAAAGATGGCATCCACGTCGTCGTCGTCGTCGTCACTTGGCGATTCCTCCTCGTGCACTTCATCATCGCCAACTTCTTCAGGATACCGCCCTCTGTCGGACGGAGCACGTGGCGTGCGAGGGGGCAACGGAAGGTCGGAGCACGATGCTAGAAGGCGTTGAAAGGCGGCTTCCGACTTGACCTCGTTCTCTTCGGGGTGGGACTGGGCCAGCAAGTCCAGTATCCTTGGGGATTTCAACTTTGCGGCCAAAACAGAGATTATGACAAGGAGTATGGGTAATGATACCACTCACCGGATACGTCAGACGCCTGGGCCCGATCGCCCCGGGGCCGAAGAGTGATTCGTTGTCGAGCACGCTCAGAGTTCGCCTAGGCGGCGGTGTGGAGGGGTTCGGGGGCAGCTTGTCGTTCTCCTCACGGGTTTCTTCCGACTCGTTCTCGTTTGGCATGACGATGGGAGGTGTCGGATTGCCCGAGCTACTGGACTGGGAGCTTTCCGTGTACATGCGCTCCCTGTCGCTTTCCGACTCCTCGCCGTTGGTGCTCCCACGTCTGCTTGAAGGCAAGGTGAATGATATGGCGAGTGGACTATAGACACGCTTTTCTGCATAGTGGCTCGATGACTTTGGGAGCAGGGACGGACGGCGAAAGCGGAGGAAGAGGGGGCTGGCGGGACCGTCGTCTGCGAGGGGAGAAATGTTGGTTTTGATTGAAGGCAGGGCAAACTCCTCCGAGGACGAAGGGAACGAGAGGCGACGGGGAGACTCGGACATGGGAGGTGTACGACAAGACGGGTGTCAACATGCAGTCCTCAGTGATGCCACAAGAGGGGCGATGGGACCCGACCGCCACTGCCATCAGTCGTGTGCTAGCTCAGAGTGGTCGAACCGATTTATTCTCTACAACATTTATACACGAGTGAGATAGCTCAAGCAGATGGCCAGAGAAGGTACGCTGCATAGGACGCACTGCCAAGAAGCCCTGTACGAAGACGTCAGCCAGACTGCGTGCGGTAAGACACGAACTCGCCCACCAATCGTGGACAGGTTTCCAATGACGACGCCCGGTAGTCTCTACGTGTTTCGTGAGCCAAAGTGCGCATTGCGAAAGCGATTCGCCTACGCTGGCCGGATTTCCGGTCTTGTAACCAAGGGTGTAGATGATGCGCCCTACGACGAACGATCCGCACATCAGGGCGGCAGCATGAGGGCACTTCAAGCCAAAGACCAGCGTACTGCACGAGTGTCACATACATCAAGGCAACGATGGTGGTGACGAGCTCACGACAGGGTAACGATGGGTGCGACCTCGAGGGTATTTTGGTGGGCGCCTTGAGGGGACAGAGGTGTCAGCATACTGTGATGGAACTAGGACGGGGGACGGCGAACGCTGGGTGCAGTTGAACTGCATGGCCGCCGTGCTGGCCTTGGCTTGGGCCTCCTCGGCATACACTAGGTGGAGGGCGTCAGGGGGGGAGGGTGAGCGCGGGCGCTGTACGCACACTGGGGATAGGCGATGCCAGCCCGCTTACGGGCCCGGCCCACGAGGAGGGTCTGCCAGACGAGGAGCCAGCCGAGGGAGACAAGGGAAGCGGGGACGTAGCCGAATCTAGCGGGAGGTGGGCAACGGGGCGCAGAGGCGAGGAAACACATACCCGCGCGGGAGGAGGATCTGGGAGGACATGGCGACGCTGGGCTCGGTGCGGTTCGACGCTTATATGCGTCCCGGCCACGTCACCCGGCCGCGACGACTCGCAAGCCCGGGGGGGGGGTCACGTGAGATTATCGATCCTCGCCATGACCAAGCGCGTCGCGTCGTCCGATTGCCCGGCCAGAAAGGCGCCACGCCCGTCCGAGCCGCGCGATGAGCCGGCGGACGAGAGCGGCGGGTTCGAAGACGCCTGGGAGGATGAACTCGAGTCGGACGAGGACGTCGTCGACGGAGACGGTACGAGCATTGCGCGTCGTACCCCGCACCGTGTAACACCACCTGGCCGCCAGGAATGGATGTCGATCGCGACGAGTCCGAGGAGCGACCGCATCCCCTGCAGGCCTTCATACCCGGCACGCACGCTCTGGCGAAAGACGAGGTGCTCGAACCAGACGATTCCGTCTACATCATGCGCCATTCCATGGACGTGACCTGGCCATGCCTGTCTTTCGACGTCTTGCGCGACAGTCTCGGCGACGACCGCCAGAGGTATCCTGCAACTGCCTATGTCGTCGCCGGAACGCAGGCCGCCAGGGCCGAGCAAGACGAGCTGTCTGTGTTCAAAATGAGCTCTTTACACCGCACTCAATCGGATGGTGGTTCGTGCCATCGACACGGTTCGCATGACCCACCTCACTCTATCGACCCCAGATGACGACGACCAGGACGAGGATGAGGACGAGGACGCGCTCGATGAGGATGCCGTCCTCGAGTTTCGCTCCGTGCCCCATACTGGCGGTGTCAACCGCGTCCGTGCTCAACCCCTTGCCCCGTCTACCCCTCTGATCGCCGTATCGCAACCGTACTACACCGCGACATGGGCCGAAACCGGCAAGGTTCACATATGGGACATCAGACCGCTTGTAGAGTCGCTCGATGTGCCCGGATATGCTTGGGAGAAATCACGCACGAACAAACCAACGTTTACGATCAGCTCGCACGGACGTGCCGAAGGCTTCGCCATGGACTGGGCCGCGTCAGCCGCGACAAACCCTTCCGCACTCAGGCTTCTCACCGGAGACGTCCATTCAAAAATTTACCTTACTACCTCGACACCCTCTGGGTTCAACGCTCTCGCCCAACCTTTCACATCCCACACGTCTAGTGTCGAAGATATCCAATGGAGCCCATCAGAACCCACCGTCTTTACGTCTTGTTCAGCCGACCGTAGCATTCAGATATGGGACGTGCGAAGCAAGGGACGACGGAGCGTCACCGGCATCGATCCCGCGCACGAGAGCGACGTGAACGTTGTCAGCTGGAATAAGTGTTCGAATTACTTGTTGATCAGCGGAGGCGATGATGGTGCCGTTAAAGTATGGGACCTTCGCAACGTAAGCAAGCCAGGGTCAGTAGCCTCTCCAGCGTCCGTACGGGGAGCCGACTCATTCATCCCTAGATCACCTCGCCAACTCCCTAGTCCCGTCGCCGTGTTCATGTGGCACAATGGCCCCATCACCTCCATCGAATGGCATCCAACGGAGGACTCGGTATTCGCTACCTCCGCCGCCGATGATCAGGTCACCCTCTGGGACTTGGGCGTTGAGCACGATGACGAAGATGTGGGTTCATCGATGAACGAAACACCACAAGGTGGTCGGGAAATCCCTCCGCAGCTGCTCTTCGTACATCAGGGGCAAAAGGACGTCAAGGAAATTCATTGGCACCCCCAGATTCCTGGAACGGTCATCAGTACGGCTCTGGACGGATTCGACATCTTTAAGACGATCTCGGTGTAGGCACGACGGCGCAAGGGAAAAAAAAAGTATCGAACCCAGATAATAACAAGGTGTGAACGGATGCTTGCATCCATTGCATTCTCACACTACGGTACGGTGCGAATTAATCGGGGAGCAATGTCCATGTCCAGGGGTCAGTATAAACTGGCTCTGTTGTTACCCCTCGGTGAACGGATCTGCAGAGGATGAACACGATGAGAATCTGTGAAAGCCATCTCCACGTACTTTCGTGATATTCTTGTGCAAGATGTCGGTCATCACGGCGTAAACGTTTCTAATGTCTATGAGGTTCTGTCGAGCAAAGAAGAGTTGCTTCTCGTCATGCTCTTTCAGGGCGAGCTGTGGCCCGATGAGAATCGTCCCACAAAGATACACTCTACTCACCGTGTAGTCCTCGAGATTGGGATATTTAATGAGCTTTGAGCATATCTTGGCCCGGGCCAAGTAGTTTTGTCGAACGCTGTCGCGAATATTGTACGCACTCTCTTGGGAGCGGAGCAGCTCGCTGAGCACCTCTGAGAACGAAAAATCAGCGACTGACTAACTCGTTCGCAAGCGATTTACCTTCTTGTATCTGTACGCCTGTCGATCGTGCGGTTGGCCGATGCAACCTAGAGAGAATGCTGAAACGTACCAAAATTATCGCCACTGGAGAGGACAATCGTTTAGAGCGAATAGACGTCGTGTCAGATGCAGACCTACTCTTCTATTCTGGGGTGGATGGTCAGCATCTTTACGCCGCGCAGTGGTAGCATTCAAACACACTTTGGCATCGTCAAGTTAACCCATAGCTTGACCTTGTCCTATACTCATCTGAGTAGTGGTGAGAGCGGGCGGCTCAGCTGGCTTACGCATGAATCAGACAGCTGTGCGCATTCTGCTTTGATAATTTCTTGCAACTTCAAGACGTGCTTATTCGCATGAACAAGCTCAGGATACCTCGCATTCGAGACGTCGTTTGTGAAGGGCACGACGCCATCTTCCACACGTTTCCTCTTCGAGGAGGGGCCGTTGGAATCGGGCGTGCAGGGTGATGGCGGTGGGTACACGTGCGGATCTGTCGATGCAGAAGCCTGAGAAATATGATAGGGCGAATCTGGGGAGGTGGTGCTCTCGATGATGGTTGAGAGCTCGCTGTGGCGTGTCAGTTGATATTAAAAACCAGGCCGGATGGTTCGCACATTGTCTACGCAGCACTCAGTAACATGGGTGATTCTGTATCCTGCACGCTCGCTCACCTTGGCTGGGAAGACACGAAAGATTATGTCCTCTGCCACGGAGGCAATGCTGGCTCGAAAAGCCTGGATGGCGTGTCAGGATATCAAAACACGAGCGAGGACCGTACTCGCATCCAGCTTTTCAGACGTCTCCTTGGGCATGGACATGATGGACGAGGAGAGCAGAGACGTGGACGCGCGTGCGTGCAAAGTCAGCATTTCCTCATCGGGCCATCTCGTCCTCAGAGTCTGACCGCCACTGCAACATGAGCAACCAGGTCCGTCCGTCCCCTGCCCGGCGAGACCACCGTTCACGTTCTTCAGGAAGAGACCGATGTCATCTCGACATTGACCGGTTTCTCGCTCGACAACGTCCTCCACGGCCTGTCTCTTCCGACAAGCAGTGGACTCACCAGCAGTCTCGGCATCACCGGCTTGCCTGCATTGGACGCCTCGCAGATTTACAGCGAAAAATGGGATGACGATGACGACGAGGCCGTCGGCGTGGACCAAGGCGAGGACTACGAGGATGAAGTGGATAGGGAGCTTGAGAACGAGTCTCTGGCTGGCGACGTCGTCAAAGTCGAGGCTCAGTCCCCCGTCTCGATGCGACTCAAGGAAAAGCGCGTAAGAATCGTGAGGCGGCTCATCGAGAGACCAAAGACAGTTTACGAACGGTTCCCTGGCTTTGAGAAGGACAAGGTTCTCGATTTCTCCGACCTGTTCAAGGGTTATACGGGAAAGAAGTCGAGAATAACGAAGCGGCCTCTTATTGGTCAGTGATGCATCCCATTCAGTTATAATAGCCTTTGCCAACGATGCTTAGCTGAAAGCATCTATCCCCGCAAGAGGGACGTTCCCCGGGGGTTCCTCGAAGTTGTTGTAGGAGACACTCAACGTCAGAACGAGAGTAAGCGTGTAGAAGAAGTTGTTTCCGCTGGGAGCATCGAGAACGACCTAGTTAAAGCTATCGAGGTAATGGCGAGAACGATTTCCCCCTCAGGGTTGCTCATACCTCCCAGGAGCGCGAGAACTCAGCTCTTTCCATAAGGCTCCCCCTGCACGACCGAAGCTTTGACCTCGTGCTGTTATCGAATTGGGAAGAGGATATCGTATACGCACCCGACAGGGTCACTCGGCCCGCAGCCCAAGAGACAGACAGTCTAACTACACCGGCAAACAAATCCCTCGAGTCGGGTGCGTGGACGCAGAGTATCATATGGGGCCCCGGAGCGCCATTTCGTGACTTTACTCACCTGGAATTGAACGAGGAGGATCTTGCACCCGAAGAACGTCCAACAAGTAATGTTTCGTCCGCTCTGCGAGCACGTTGGGCACTCACTGTTGTTAGCTGTGGAAACGGTCCGGCCACGGAAAAGATTAAGAGCGGACAACGCACAACCTCGTGATAAATTCAACCTTTCAAACGACCACTTGTACGAGGTGGCCAAGGACGGTGGCCGACATCGCGTCCGTCAGACTTTTGGTCAATTGATTGTAGAACATGCGTACCCTGCGCAGAAACTTCAATTGCCGTTCGTGAGTCTTTTCGTCAGCATTCTTTGTAGGAAATCACCAGACGCTGTCACCACCAGTTCAAGACCCGGCTTTCCAAGACAGAAGCACGCTCCTTTCATCGACCGGCTTTGCAGTTCCCTACCAATATCGAACTCCGCTTCAGCAAGGTGCGGACTGCAAAGAAGAAAAAGGACAAGGCAGGGCGCAAGGTTGGCAAGGGTGGTAACATCGGTGAAGGACTCCACAGGACGAGTGACTTGACACTCAAGGATACCAGCAACTTTGTTCTCTGGGAATACTCTGTGCGTTTTCGTCAAGCCATGGCCTAGGTTGGGCACAGGCTCATTGCATTACAGGAGGAGCACGCTCCCATTATTCCGAATTTCGGCATGGGTAGCATACTCGTCAATTATTATCGCAAAAAGGACGAGAAAGATGATTATATGCCAAGGGTAGGTTCAGGTTGAACTCAGAAAGGCGCGCTGACAGGGATGGTTACCCAAGCTCGATCTTGGTGTTCCATTCGTGCTTGAGCCTCAGGATGAATCTCCTTTCATGAAGTTTGGCTACGTTTATCCTGGTCAAACCTTTCCTGCCCTTTACAATAACCTTGTGCGCGCGCCACTTTTCCGACACAAGCCTTATCCCACCGACTTTCTGGCCGTAAGGTATGAAGTACCGTGTGCCCCGCATGTATCGCGTCTAAAGGGACGGTGTTTAGGAGCACTACGAAAGGGGACACGAAATATTACCTTCGGGAGATCAAGAACCTCTTCGTGATCGGACAGACATATCCTGTGACAGAGGTTCCAGGCCCGCATTCACGAAAGATAACAAATACCATCAAATTCAGACTCCAAATAATCGCGTTCAAACTCCTCAGAAAGAGTGCAGAAGAGCGTCTGAAAATATCACGTTTGATGAAGTACTTTCCAGATCAAAACGAGCTTCAGATGCGACAGAGGCTCAAGGAGTTCATGGAGTACCACCGACGAGGACCTCACCAAGGTTTTTGGCGGCTCAAGGCTTCCGTCACGATCCCGAGCGATACAGACATGCTCAAGATGGTCGGGCCCGAGCAGGTTGTCCTTATGGAAAGCATGCAAGTGGGGCAACGTCACCTGCAGGACGCAGGGTATACACAGACCGCGGAACAAACAGAGGATGACGACGGCGAATCCAAGCTGTCGATAGAGCAGCAACTTGCTCCATGGATCACAACCAAGAACTTTCTGTTCGCTACCCAAGCCAAGGCGATGCTTCGGTTGCATGGCGATGGAGATCCCACTGGCAGAGGGGAAGCATTCAGCTTTATTCGCATATCCATGAAGGACATCTTTGTCAAGGCCGGCGAGGACTACGAGCAAAAGCTTGGTACGAGAATACCGTCTCCAATTCGATGTCACTATAACCCACGTGACCTCCAGCCGAGGCTGAAAACCGACCCAAATCTGCTCACAGATACAACGTTGCGGAACAACAACAGATTTACAAGTCCGAAATCGAGAGGATATGGAAGGCGCAGTTTGACTCGTTGAGCCGCAAAGATGAACCGCAGCTGACACCCGAGGACGAAGTGCAACCCGCTCCTGAACCCAAAAAGCTCCCACAGAGGCAAGCGTCCATGAGAGCCGAAGGGAGCACTTTTTCCCCCGCCATGTCGCCTGTTTCAGGTCGACCTGCATCTCCGGCCTTTAGTCGGGGATCATCGTTGGAACGTGACCGAGAAATGAGCGTCGGTCCAGAGGGCAGCCGTAAGGTGTTGCGGATAAAGCGCCTGGTTCGTACTGCTTTCACCGAGGCCCCCGGACGCTCATACACCTCAAGGTTGATGACGAGTGGCAAACAGAGATTATTCGTGATCCAGCCGTCATTCGTGCGTATGTTCGTGCGCGGCTCTTGATTGAGGAGGAAGCCACTCTCGCTGATAATCTGGCGCCAACCGGAGACGCGGACACGGACAAACGGTACAAGAAACGGTGCGTTCTACGTTGCCACGGCCTGCTATCATCCGATCCCTGACGGTCCGCTGGCTTCAGGCTGGAAGAGCGTATCGCGAGAATGAAAAAGAACCAGGAGCGACGTCTACACCGCAAGAATGCAAAGATTGTCAAGGAGGGAGGTACCCCGATGCAGCTCAGCCGGCCCCTGAAACCAGACACGACGGTAACGATGCAGTTTCGTCGGGTCGCGCGGCGTATTGATCCGTCTGTCCATCTAACAGCGGCGTTGTGGCCACTGCGGTCAAATGGGGCACATGAGTACGTGACCTTGGCTCGTCCTGCCACCTGGATTCTGACGCGGGATGCCGCAGAGACCAACCGAAAGTGCCCCCGCTGGGCAGAGTTCAACAGCGGCGCACCGCCCGTCCCGTCGACGCCGTCTGCGACGAGTCCGCCCCCTGCAACCCCAGGCGGATCAGGTTTTAGTGGGTTCAACAAACCGTCGCAGAATGCGTCCTTTGGTTTCAACGCTGCCGTTCCGTCCCCCCTTGCGACGAGCCCTCCGGTATTGGCCATGGAAGACGCTGAGCGTTCCATGACGCCCTCGGGGGTGGCTCCCAAGATCAAACTCACGCTCAAGCGTACCTAGATCTTCGGAGTTGTGTTCGCCCCACACGCGTTCGATCGGGCAGTGATTGTCCATCCTTTGTACGACATGACGATGTAAAAACACGTACGGCCAAGCCTAGATATAAAGTACAGTAAGGGGTGAAGGCATCATCCAGGCTAAATATAATTGATCAAGCAGCCATCTCAACATCTACTGATGGACTGCGAGCGAGCGAGCTCGGAGACCGAGGCTCCGGGGATCCAAAGCGCTTCTTGTAGTCCTCGTTGATACTGACAAGCAAGTACCGAATGAGATCGGCATGTCGTCTCCTTTCGTCGAGGGGATTCTCCTTATGCAGGTGGGCTAGCTCAATCTTGTCCACTTTGCTCACGAGCTCATCGTTCGACGATCTCGAATGGAGGCCAGAGAGGTGCTTGTGGGCGGGCGCGGGAGAAGACATTGTTGAGCTAGGGGTGGTTCCGCGGGAGGTGTCGGGGGAGAGGGGGGCAGAGGCAGGAGAAGGGGAACGGTACATCTCCGTGATGGGGGGCAACCTGAGCGGACCGACGTCGGGCTTGAGAGAAGGAAGGGTGAGATCCGAATCCTCTCGCTCGAGGATGGGATAGACGCTGCCAGAAGAATTGGAGGCATGCGAGCCGAGAGGGGCGAGGTTTGTGGGTGGGCTACGGTAGGCATCGGAACGGGATTTAGGCTCGGGGAGATCCGAGGCTGAGTGGGGAGAGGACTTGAGTGGGGTCATGACGGTATGGACAGGCTTTCTCAGGTAATCGGGCGTAGCCAACTGGACGGGAGGGGCAGCACCGCGAGGCACACGCACATAGTCGAGGTGGGCAAACGAATCCGAGAGGGAGGAGTGATGGGGAGGGGTCGCATTGGAAGGGGTGGAGCTGGAAGAGTGTGGGGAGGTGGGGTCGAGGGGTGGAGTAGGATGGAGGTGGCTGTGAGGGGAGGATGAGGGATAGGCAGAGGTGTAGGCGGAATGGTGGACGGAAAGGTTGTGCGAGGTAGACGGGGAGACGGTGCGGTTGTGGAGATGGGTGATGTGGTCGGAGGGATAAGCGGGACCGGACTGGGAGGTGGGCACGGACGCGTAGGGGGACGGATATTGAGACGGGTGGGCAGACCTGGGGAGCGAGAGAGGAGGGGAGGGGTATGCAGTGGACGGATAGTGATGGGAGGGGTACGCGGCGTCGTGAGAAAAGGAGTGGGAAGAGGGGGGGAGACCGGGCATGCCGCCGAGGCCGAGCTGGTTGAGACTGTCGGGATCAAAGTAGGAGGCAGGAGAGAGGCGGTCCGAGTGGGGGTTGCGATGGACAGCGCCGGTGACGTCGCGACCGAGGGTGATGAGGAATTCGTTCACGGCCGCGAGCTCCTCCGGGGTGCGAACGTCAAAGGAGACGGAGCGGGGATTGAAGTCGTACTGGGCGACGTCATGGACGTACGCAATGTCGTTGAGACGCTCGGCCATGTCTGGGGAGGAGGTGAGGGGGAGGAGGAGAGAGCGGCGTGGACGTACGGGGATCGTAGGCGGGGGAGACCTTTCTCTTTTTGACCTCGGCCAAAAAGTCTTCGACAGTATGGTCATGGGAGCGCTTGTTGCGAGGGGTGGGCTTGGTGGGGTCCCAGGACGGGACCTGATTGTGGAGGAAGAGGTCATAGGCGGAGGAAGGGACGTGGCGGGCGTGCTGATCCGAGTCGGGGGAGACTAGAGCGGCGGGGTGAGGAGACGGGGACGCAAGGGGAGGAGGGGCCTACCGGTAGCGGGTTTCGCGAGGGGGGCGGGAGGGGTCGCCGCAGCGGGCTTGAGGGAGAGGGACCTATTGAGGACGCCCTTGTTCGGGGGAGGATCGCCGCGCACGCGGGAGACGTAGGCGGGGTCATTGACGGTGATGGCCTTGGAGTGCTTGTGCTGGGCGTGGTGCTCCTCGGTGTGGATCTTTTCGTGCTTTTTGAGATCCTGGGGCCGCTTGAACGACTTCTTGCAGATCTGTGGGGGGTGAGCGGGGCAGGTGGGGGCGGGGGGGGGGGGGAAGGGACCTCGCATACGTGGGGGTTGGGGGGAGGGTGCACGGGGGGCGGGGGGCGCGGGGGGGGGGCGGGCCGGTGCAGGGGGGGGGTGGGGGGGGGGGGGGACGGGGGGGGGGGGGGGGGGGGGGGGGGGGGGGCGCGGGGACGGACCTCTGAGATGGCTGGTGATGTGGTCGCGCTTGGCGCACGACGTCGCGCAGTCCTTCCACTTGCAGGAGAGGCAGAGGTTGTTGGTCGACTTGCGGCCGATGTGGTCGTTGCAGAGGTGGTTGTAGAGCAGCTCGGGGTCGCCGAACGCGGCCGCGCAGCCGAGCCACTCGCAGACGTGGTCGCTCGCCATGCTCGTCGTCGCAGAAAAGAGCGCCGCGTGAAATACAGTCCCGGCAGCGCCAAGCCGGGCGATCGCCAAGCACGCCAAGCATGCCGAGCACTCGGAGATCCCCGTGCCTGCCAAGCCGAACCCGCTCGCCATGCCCCGCCACGCCGCGCACGTCCAGCCGCTCAAGGAGGCCTTCCAGCTCGTCGATCACGACCGGGACGGCGAGATCACCGCGCACGACCTCCGCCACACCTGCGCCAGCCTCGGTCCGTCTGCCCCCGCCGTGCCGCGCCGTGCTGACCCCCCCCAGGCATCGCCCCCTCCGATGCCCTCCTCGACGCCCTCCTCGCTGCACGCCCCGGCGCCGCCTCGCCCCGCCCCGCCGAGGGCGGCATCAGCTTCCCCATGTTCCTCACCATGATGAGCGAGCGTCTCGCCCAGTTCGACACCGAGGCGGACCTCGCCGACGCCTTTGAGTGCTTCGACGACAACGACGCCGGGCTCATCAAGGCAGACGAGATGCGCAAGTGGCTCGCAGACGTCGGCGAGCGCATGGATCAGCAAGAGGTCCCCTCCCGCTTCCTCCTGCCGTGCGTCCCCCGCTCACACCCTCGCAGATTGACAAGTTCCTCAGCGGTCCCTTTACCGACCGCCACGGAAACTTCAACTACCGCGAGTGGATAAAGGTCCTCCGCGTCAACGACGACGCAGATGAGCACAATCCGTCCTAGTGTACACGTAGTCAGCGCTCTGAAACGTCATCCGCCCTCACACTCGAGCAGCCGGATGGCGTGAATCCGAGTCTGTCTCGCTCGAAAACGTGCTCGCCCTGTCCGCGAGCGTGGACGTCGTGTGAACGCCAAGTCCCTCCTGCACAGCACCTGCCTGCTGCCAAGTGCGTCCCATCCCTCGATGGCGCCTGCCCTTTTTCGTTCACGATCGCACAAACGCCCCGACCTGCCAAGCAGACCTGCCCTCGTGACGTACACCCACCCCCGGTCGTCCTTTTCCGTGCCCATGGCGGTGCGGGTCATCGCCCGCCGCAGTGACCATCGCCTCGTGGCTCCCGTTCCTTTCTCATCGTAAGCAGTCGGTCGTGTTGCTTGGCCTCGTCCACCGCCTCGGCGGAACAGCATGAGCGCTGTCATTGCCGAGGCGGTCGGAGGTTCTTGACGCCCCATCGAGGCTGCGGACTAGCGAGCGACCTGATGGAACGAGGGAGAGGGGTGGATATGGATGATGTCACTCTCCACATACGGGCTGCTAGCACGTGACGGCCGATGGGCATGGCGTCCTCATTGCCCGCCTCCGCTCGTCGAACGCGCCGTGTGCACGCGGGGCCAGGCGGGCGTGTACCCGGGCGATCAGGATGCGGGAGGCGTGCTGGCCCCAGCCAGTGGACGCCGGTGGGCACCCACTCCACCAATCGGTCACGGCCTGTGTGTGCGACGGACTGCTGCTTGGACTGCCCGTGTCCCGACGGAGTGCATGTCTTTACTTGGGTTGCGAGTCAAAATGTGGCTCAGATAGCGGGCGTCGGCTGCGCTTGTCCGTCTTGAAGCATGTCTGCGCTCAAGCTCGCCGCCGCCGCATTCGGCCGCGACAAACCCCACGTGAGTGCGCTCGCATCCAGCAGCGTCGCCGCCCGTAATCCCCCCCGAGTCGTCCATCACAGACTGGATCGACATCCTCACCTCGCCCGCCCACACCAACGAAGCCTACGACGGGTGCGTCCTCCTCCTCCCTCTCCTCTCCCTGCTCCATCCCGCCCAGGATCCCAGAACTAGCGGCCTCGATCGGCCTGCAGACGACCGGGTAATCCTTATCTCGCTCATCCTGCCCCCCGCTGATCCCACCCCAGCCCCTCGGAAGCTTCCCGAGCCATCAGAAAGAAGATAAAGCATGGCAACAATCACCAAAAGTACCGCGCCCTGGTGGTAGGGCGCATACATCCTCGTTCGCCCCCTCTCACCGGCCCCCCAGATTCTCCAAGCCCTGATGGAAAACGGCAACCACAAGTTCCAGAGTGCGCACCCGTCCCTCTCCTCCCCCAGACACACACTCACCCCCTCGGCCCTCAGTCGCTTGCATGGACGATCAGCTCGTCGACGCCATCAGGCACCTTGCCTCCGACCCCACCACAGATCCCAAAGTCAGGCAAAAGCTGCTCTCCACCCTCGCGGCGTGGAACACCCAGTTCAAGAACGACCCGTCCTTGTCCACCATCGCCGGCCTTCACACCCTCTCGCGCCCTCCGGACCGCCGATCGCATGCCCGTTCGCAAAGTGCCGACGCCCAGTCCCTCAGCGACAAGGCCGCAAAGAAGCGAGCAAAGGAGGACGCAAAGGAAGAGGCTCGCAAAGCGGCAGAACGGGCACAGCGAACAAGGAGTCGTCCACGAAGGGCCCCCTTCAACTTTGAGGCGGTCAGCATCATTCCCACTGGCCTCACCCACGTCTCACATCGTTTGCAGGAGAAACCGAAAGTGCTGACGTCGATCGCCAGCGCCAGCCAAGCCTCGAGCAACCTGCTCAACGCAATCACGCTGGTCAACAGGGAAAAGGAGAGCATCACCACCAACGCCCGCGTTCAAGCGTGTCTCGAAGACGTCATGACTGCCCGCAAGACCATCATCCACTACATACAGGTAACGTTCTTTCCAAGCAAGCCATCCACCATTTCATCACGCACCGCAGCTCGTGGAAAACGAGGAAGTGATCGGAACTCTGATCGAAACCCACGAACGGATCGTTTCTCTGCTGCAAACGTATGACGACGTGAGTCACGCGCCAAGACTGCCTGCTTCCCTTTCCATGACAACCGTCTGCAATAGCTGTCGGGACACCCACATACCCAAGATCCGACCGGGGGAGCACAGGCAGCCATGGACAGGATGGCCATCACTCCAGCCGAGTCAGAACACACAGGGACACCGTCGCCGCACGGGCAAGTCACCCACGGTCATACCAGGAGCACGGGAGGATACGTTCACCCTGATTTGCAGGATCTGTCCTTTGGTGGACTAGGTGGCGAGCAGGGCTCGCTACCCCCGCCGATACAGCCCGTGCACCGGCATGGCACGTCGTCCGATGCTGTATGGGACCAGCACAGGGGAAGCCTCTCTGATTTCAGCGACTATGAGGGCGACGAAGAACCACAGCTAGCTGGAACTCACCTGGCAGGACCTAGTTCCGGGGGGCGTTCGGGAGCGCGGGTGGTCGAGGCTGAAGATCCCTTTGCGGACCCGTTCGCAGATTAACGTCACCGGGTGGCACATTACCTGCTGATATACGGTACAGTCTTGACCGGGAATACATTACACATTAGTTGCTGTATATGACCAGCCCCAAAACGTCCTCGAGAATCTTACAACACAAGTTCACCAGCGTGAGAGTCAGCTGCTCTCGATGCTGCTGTCCATCTCGCTGCTTGCGTGGTCCCCCGCGCCCGACCCCACGCTCATTGCTGGCTGCGAGTGTGATTCTTGGACATGGGGCTGGGCTGTCTGTCCCTGCTGCTGTTGGGGAGGGGGTATCATGCCATGCACGCCCGCACCCAAGGCACCCAGACCAGGACCCCCCATCATGCCCATCGGGCTCTCGAGATACAACCGGATCAACACGCTCTCCAGAGCAACGACGCTCGGAGTCGGGTATTCGTATGCGCGCGCATGCTCGCGGATAGAGTTGAAGAGCACGGACATGCGTTCCCACTGCTCGTTTTGGGACAACGGCGCAGGGACCATCTGCGGGTACGGTGCGCCCACGCCAGGCTGACTAGCAAAGTGTGGAAACGGGTGCGGCAGATGGGCCAACGGAGCGTTGGCGGGGAATGCAGCCACGTGGGACTGCGATGGGGGCGCGGCAGCACTGTTGGACGTGGCGCCGTCCGTCGGTGTGGGGGCGACGACGGACGATGGTGCGCCGCGCTTCGACTTGGCCTTTTCGGCTTCCACGGCCGCGCGCCTGCCCCGGCGGGTAAAAGGAAGATTGGCAAGCCCGACAGGATGCGAATGCTCTGCAATGTCTAGAGAGAAGACGTGGTTGGCCCACGCGAGAAGAGCGCGGAACGGCACGCACAGCAAACGCGGACCTCCTCGGTGTCAAAGTAAGTCTTGTAGCTGATGGACGCCTGGCATCCCTGTCCCTCGAGCTTTGGCGAGAGAGGTTGAAACAAAGACGAGGGAGACGTGGCATGCTCACCTTTCTGCTGGGCACCTTTCGGACCCTCTCCGGATGTTTCTTGACGTACTTTTTGCGCCCGCTGCGGGAGTGGCGGGCGCAGACGAGCTTGGTGTGGTCCTTGAAGCGGGGCGGGACTGCCTTGCTGCCGTGGGTGTCGCCCTTTACGAACTCGACCATCTGTGTCTCTTCCTCGTGCGCACGCCACTCCTGGAAGGCGGCGATGTCGGGAAAGACGAGGGTGTAGCCGTCGTCAGAGTCGCCGGAGCCATACGGCGGGCGGGTCGTGGACGCCGGCACGGACGGGGACGAAGACGGGACGTTTTGGGTGTAAGACTGGTGCTGGTTCTGCTGCAAATGTGGAGGCAAAGGCTGGGACATGGCCAGTTGCCCGAGCCTGAAATGCTGGAAACTCATGCTTTTTTGTCAAGGAATCCGATCCAAAAACCGGAAAACTTTGTGGAAAAAGAAAAAGGATGTCACACAGTTTCTGGTGTCACATGTCACACCTCGATGACCTCCTCCCTCCGCAATTCGCTGCACAGACGCAACCACAAGGAACGCTCCCAGCTCGCCCACCGCGCAAAGTATGGCATCCTCGAAAAGCACAGGGATTATGTGCTCCGCGCGCGCGACTACCACGCGAAGCAGGACCATCTCAGCCGGCTCAAGCAAAAGGCCGCGAACAGGAACAGGGACGAGTTCTACTTTGCGATGAAGCACGAACGGACCGTGGAGGGCGTCCATGTCAAGGACAGGGGGAATGCCTCCATGCCCATCGACATGGTCAAGCTGCTCAAATCTCAAGATGAAGGTTACATCCGGACCGTCAAGGCCGTCGGGCTCAAGGTCCGTCGGTCGATCCCATCGCGTTGGCCCTCGTTCACGCGTCACAGAAAATCGACAAGATCAAACGCCAGCTCACCGACCTGGCAAATCTCGTCTCACCCGCAGCCAAGGACACCGAGGACGACGAGCCCCTTGCGGACTCGGAACTAGACACTCTCCGCGCTGCGAGCGTGATCGCGCCGAAACCAAAGCACGACCGTGCACCTGCCAGACACATCGTATTTGCAGAAGACGCCGCGGAAGGCGAGTGTTGTCCTCATTTCCCATCCCGCGTACTGACCACGATCTCAATCAAGTTCAAAAGCATCTCGAGCGAAGCACCTTGATTCGCAAGGACGCAAGCAGTGTGGTCTCGACGGGATCATCCGGTACCTCCAAGCTCGGGTGGAAAATCCAGGATGTCGCAAAATCGGGGCGGCGACGAAAAAGACGGTCCACTTTGGCCGCCACCGACGGCACGGTAGAGGAGCCGACAAATACTGTGCGTATCTGAACCCTGGTTCTCCTTTCGCCGTCTTCCTACCTCCATGACACAGACACATCGCGTGCGGCTTGTTAAAGAGCTTGCCGCGCGACTCGCCCGCGACACCCAGCTGTCGTATGCGCTTCGTGAGCTAGAAATGCAACGTTTGCTCGCTGGTAAGGGTGGGCGAAAGAAGGTTCAAGGAGCTGAGCTCGTCGAGGAGGAAGACGATAACCCCGACGAAGACGACCACACTTCACGGAAACAAAAGTCCGGTCCGTCCGTTTATAAACCACGCGTGTACAAGTGGAGGGTGGAAAGAAAGCGGTAGTGTAGCAATGTCCCTAGATCGCGAAAGTCCTGGCGCCAGATAAATAATAAAGCTATCACTAAACGGCACGAGTAACAAACACGAGACTCGTAACCAAGAATGACGCTGTCGTCCACCACGCAGACACGCAAGTCGTGCTGCCCGGCGAAGATGACCCCGATCCTGCAGTACCTTGGGAAATCGGGGTAGCAATGGGAGACGTGGGTGAATATGTGACCCCATTGGCGGTGGCTGCTACCTCGAACACAGAACCACCACCATACTCGTAAAACTACGTTCGCGCCCCGGTCAAGGTCAAACTAGGACAGCAAGATGCATCGCCGGACTCACATCGACGAGCATAAAGTTGGGATTCCGGCCATACTCACTGACGCATAGACTGACCTGTTGGCCGAGCGAGTTGGGCCCAGACACGGCATTGGTTTGATTAGCCTGGCTGGGGTCAGGCACGGGTTGCCCAAGGAACAGCGTGTCGAGAAAGTGGTTGATGAGGTACATTTGTGTGGACGAGTCTCCGTGTGTACGGTTCACGCTGCAATCAAAGGTTGTCGTAACGTCATAAGGTGTTTCCCAAACGTTGGTAAATTCTGGGGGGACATGGTGATCAGAATAGAGGACAAACTTGGGAGTCTGGTGGAAAGCACCATCGATTATATAAGGGACGGTGTTGAAATCTGCTGATGCGTCCATGAACGTGATGAGGCGCTTTCCCGAGTCAATGAGACTCCCCAGGGTGGGCCATTGAGTCGCGGGCATCGACGCCGAGGGGGGTGCATACGAGATGTTGTCCAGTCCGGCGCCCTTGAAGACGGAATCATATGCAGTGGGAGCAAAATCATCCGAGTTGACGATCAAGAGGGAGAGAACTGGGCTGATGTCAACGCGGGGACGACACGGCTGCCTAGTGCTGTCTCACCTTCGTTCGGGTTGGCGTCCAGCCACGTCTTTACTGCACGGCCGTTCAGCACGTCAAGAATTACATTTCACTGCCACGGCCTACCGGTGGCGAGATAGGTGGAAAGGGGACCTCCGTTGTAGAGATCCTGGACAGAGAGTGAGAAAGGACAGGGACAGCGGGCGATCTGCACACACGCAGGAAGTATGGCAGAGTTGTATGACGCCAGAGAGGTTGTGGGTCTGCATCTGCAGCATGCGGATGCCGTCCTTGAGCTGCTGAGAGACTGGATGGGTGCACGTCGGCGATCTGCCACCGGATGCGAACTAGCACATACTGTTGTAATCCTGGTTCGCGGCGACTGCGCCGTTGGTCAGCCTTGACAGGGTGGGCGGATGGACGGACGTACGGTTGTCGACCCCGACTGCATAGGAATCATGAGCGCCGACAAAGGTGACGTTGCCAAAGGAGCGGTCGCAAAGATCGGGGCTGCCGTTGCACGAGGTTGCGCGCGGGACGGGGGGCACGGCGAGGGCCGAGCGAGCGAGCAGGAGGGAGGCGACCAGCGTGGCCTGTGCGACAAACATGGGGGGGTACGAGCGGCGGCCATCACGCCCGCCCGGGGTCGATAAGTATGCACGGCGGCAGGACTGTGCAAAAGCTGATCAGTGGCCATGACAGAGGGCGCTCAAGGGCGGAGTTTGAATGTGTATCTATTCTTGTGCTACTGTACACGACATGCGGAACCAAGCCAGGGCGAAAATACAGATGAGATGGCGCTGCTAGGACAGGGACTCGGTGATGCTAAAGTGGACGTGGTCGCCCTCCCCCAACGTGAGTCTGACGGGCAGCCTTGGATCGATGCGGACCGGCGCGCTCGAGCCGACGAAAAAGTCGCCGCGGGTAAAGTTCCTCGTGATGGCGGCGGCCTCTTCCTCGGTGAGGTTGCGCGGCCGCTTGCTCGGACGAAAGGTCGAGGAGGATGCGCCCGTGAACGTGCCGTTGTAGTCATAGTATTGGTGTTGGGTCAGCGTCGGCGCCCCGTGGACATACCCTATCGGCGTCTGGGCAAACGTGGAGACGCCCGGCGCTGCAAGGTGTAAGCGAGCGCGTCTGTGCCATACGGGCAGGAGGGCCTACTCTGGTGGGACTGGCTCGCGTGGTCCGTCTCGGGATCAGGATAGGCACAGGTCGAGCCAATGCCCCTTTTGAGGCAGCTCTGAGAGACGGTCACGCAGACGCTCGCAGGGCAGGCTCGCACGGAACCCACCTGGCAGGGGAGGACCTCGCTGCACCGGGTCTTGCCCGAGTGGCATGCGGTGCACGCACGCCTGACGGACGGCGCCTTTGCTGGAGACGGTTCTCTGACTGCGTGGGTACGATACAGCTACGGGGTAAGCTAACCTTTACGGATGGGTCCTTCCGGGGACGTGCCGTTGTTGCTTTGTTGCTGTTGGACTCCGTCTGTGGCGTGTTGGAGCTGGTGCAGTTGCTGTGCCTCCATCGCCGACGCCGCGTCCTGGGCCGGTGTGGATGCCTCACTGAGGGCCGACATGGGAGTTGCGGAGCGGGGCGGGTCCGATCCACCGCGGGCCACACGCCAAGTATATATGTCAGCCATCGGAGCTCCTTCCCCTTCCGGCAGAACCTGTGTGGCTCTGTTTGGCTCGCCACCCGGCGGTCCTGCCGAACATGGCAACTGCACTCGGCACCCCACCGGCTACTCGGCTGTGCGCCCTGCCGACGGCACCTCCCTCTCGCCATGTCGCTCCCGCCGTCCCCCCAGCCGCCCGTCCCGTTCGCCGAGTTCGAGTATGCGTTCGACCCGGCCCTCTCCAGCCTCTTCCCCCCCGCCCCCCTGCCCCCGTCCGCAGACCTCTTCTCCCCCTCAGAGACCACCGACCTCCTCGGCTTCCTCGACAACTTCAACTGGGACTTTGAGTCCGACCCCGCCTTCAGCGACATCACCCACCCCCCCGCCGCTTCCCCGCAGCCCCGCAGCCTGCTCCCCCTCGCCCCCTCGCCCCCCTCGCCCAAGCCGGAACCCTCTCTGGACGCCGATCACGATCCGTCCTCGTCGCCCCCAGAGAGCGTCTCTCGGACACGCTCTGCGCGACGCAAGAGCATCTCCGCGCCTCGCCAGGCCGCAAGAGCAAAGCCGCTCTTGTCCACCCCGCAGAAGCGGCTCAACCACATCATGTCCGAGCAGAAGCGTCGCAACGCCATCCGCGACGGCTATGCGCAGCTGATCGCCCTCATCGCGCCCGCCGGCACCATCGATTTGCCGTCCAGGGGCAGGCCGAAAGGCAGTAGCACGAGGAGCAACGGGCGGACAAAGGGCAAGAGCGGCGTCTTGTTCCGCGCGGTCGAGTACTGCAGGTGGCTGGAGCAGGGAAGGGACGCCCTCAGAGACGAGGTCTTGAGGTTGGAGGCCGCGGCCGCCATCGGGGGAGCGTGTTGAACACGCCTCGATGTCCTGAACACAGCGCAACCGAGGCGGAGGCCGCCTGCGTCAAAATGGAGAGGAGGTCCACTTGTTAGCTCCAGTCGCGATCATGTAGCCCATCAATCCATCTTGCATTACACCGTATCTCTTTTCCATGCCCCCTTCCCCCATTCTCCCTCCCCATCGCATACCCAGCCTTGTGCTCCGAGTCGACGATCTGGGCCACGATGGCGCCACGATCTTTCTCGACAACTTTCACCGCGACATCCTTCAGTCCGCCGTCGAGGCCACGTACACCTGGCTGTACACCCCACTGACAGCCCCGACGCAGTGAGCACACGTCCAGTCATTCCCTCGCGGTCATCCTCATCCTCCGTAACGAGTGTCAACCAACTCACGCTCGTCCTCCGTTCCTTTGACGGCATCGCATACACTTGTGGATCTCACACAGAGAAGGAAATTCACCTGTCGCTCGACTACGTCCGCTCCTCTGCCTCCCGGGCACGAGACGAACTCACAGGCGTACTCGTTCATGAGGTCGTCCACTGCTACCAGTACGATGCCAAGGGTACCTGCCCAGGAGGGTTCATCGAAGGCATCGCGGGTAGGGCCGTGTGCTGATCGACCTCCCATTCAGCGCTCATCCTCGTCTGCGACAGATTTCGTGAGGCTGAACGCGGGATATGCCCCACCGCATTGGAGGGCCAAGGGAGGGGACAGATGGGACGCAGGATATGACACCACCGCTTATTTCCTCGACTGGGTCGAGAGGCGCTGTGGCAAGGGCACCGTTCGGAAGCTCAACGCGTACATGAAGGATTCCACGTACGATCCGGGCATTTTCGTGACCATCACCGGCGAGCCCGTCGAGACGCTTTGGGACTTGTATCGTGAATGGCTGGAGCGGCAGTAGCCAGGAGAAATATGTGCTCCGTGCGCCTCAAAGAAATGCTCCATGTTGGGATATTACACGAAGACTACAATTAGATCGAAAGCACCAGAGAGCAAAAACGCAAAGGACGAAAATAACGAAAAAGGTCGATCGATGAGAACATGCTTATCCCCAATCTTCGCCAAGTTCCCGCGCTAGAAAGTCGTCCTCGTCCTCGTCATCCTCCTCGACTGGGCTTGGAAGACTTGCGATAATTTCTTCGCTTCGACTGCGACTCCTCGACCGCCGTGAGGAAGCGATTTCGTCCGCGGTGAATGCTTCCTTCAGCTTCGATGTCCCCGTTCGGTTCGAGGCCAGTTTCTTGCGTTTAGATAGTGGGGATCGCAAAACGTCTTGCTGTGCATCGCTGTTTCCGTTCTCTGATGGCGTAAGACTTCGTAGCCGTTTCCGCTTCAGTCGAGGCGAGGAATCTGGGCTGAATTGACGATGCAGATGACAGGCACACGTGAATAAAACGCGTGCCACCTTCGCAGAGTAACAGAGACCCACCTAGGCTGACTGCGGGTCTCGTCAGTCACCCCGTCATCTTCTGATGCCATGGCGCTCCTCACGCTGTGCTCGCTTTTGATATCTTCATCGTCACTCTCATTCATAGCTGCCTCAACTTCGTCGTTTATGTCGTTCCAGTCAATGTCTGCCAGCTCAAGCGCCGCGCTACCCGATGGTGTGGGTTCGACGTCCCAATCGTCGGCATCCGGTTCTGGGTCCGAAGAAATCGGATGAGGGCCGAGGTTGGGACTCAAACTCGATGCATTTCGAGTGGGATCCTCGAGGAGGTATCGAGTCTCATCTTGTCGCCGCCACAGGGATATCGAGTCCGTAAACCACGCCAACCAGACTATTTTGATCCCGCCCCGCTTGCGTGCCATGTCAACCTTGACCGTTCCTTGCTAATTGACCATCAGAAGAAATAAATGCTCTGATCGTCCTGGAGGAACAAACCTTGGCAGCAACTACGTGCGTGGTAAGGTTGTTCAGTTCAGTGTAACATCGAGCGCCAAACATGTGTGCCACTTTCCATATTTCGGTCGTTTCTGGTCTCGTGTCAAGGGGTATAACACTAGAAAAGACCATATGGACGCCATTGAGGGTTTTCAAGCGCATCTGCGGAATGATGTGCTTCTCGGAACTCAGTCCAAGTCAGACACGGTATAACTTCACACTCACGGTCACATCGTAAGGTTTTGGCGGCTGTTCATTGCTCGCTCTGCGTGCCTTGTCCCTTCCCCCAGGGGAACGTCGATCATGGGCATCGAAGAATTCCCGGTGGACGTCTTTCAACAGCTGCCCAGAACCATTCAGCGAACCAGATGTTGGACAACAACATTTCGACTCACCGTGCCTACCCTCCGCAGTTCGATGTCGTCATTTTTCAACAGTGCCTTTTTTGGATGCTCCGTTTTCGCGTTGTTTGTCGACATCACAGCATGCTCAGTGTCTATACGGACGTGAACAGGGGCGTAACTCTCGATACAGATCACCATACCCTGTAGTTCTTCTTGCTTTTTCGCCAAGGGTCGCTCTTCGACTTGGGCCTCGAGTGCCAAAGAATTTTGCGTCAACAAGGCCTTGGACGCGATCTCGGCGTGTTCGCGTTCCTCCGGCTGAGGGAGTGGCGGTGGTGAAGGGGGTGCTGATGGCTGCCCACTTGGTGCGGGTGGCGAGGTCGTCTTTCCTGATCGTCACGGTTAAGGGGGCGAGGCACCATACCAAACGGAGAAGCTGACCAAGTGTCGGGGTGTGTACCGTGGGCGCCAGTGGCTCCGCCTTGGGAAGAAAGGCGGAATTGATGTCACCGATGCCCACGAAGAAGTCGTCTTTTATGGACATCAACTTGTGCCTTGGAAGACATCCGGGAAGACGCACAGGGGATAACTTTGATCAAGTTTGGACACCACTCCCAGACATCCGCGCGATCGTCGATGACGACGACCATGGACGTATCACATGGAAAAAGTCGCTGTAAACTTTTTTGTGTGAGACCTGGGGGAAGTGTGAGATGAATTAGCGATCGAGGGGGGACACCTCACTCCCGCTTTCGTCCCTACTCAAGATACGCCCGCCGAATATCCTCCCGTTTGGATCGATGGCAGCACAGACCTCCTCCGCGTAAGCGCGAGTACCCATGGTATACACGTGCATCTCGTATTTCGTGGACAGCTCGTGAAGAAAGTCCTGCAGGCCCGGGCTAGGGAAACGAATGAGTTGCCGCTCGAGGAACGCGCGCGAGAGGAAAGCGACGCACCGGGGTTTGATGTAATACATGCAGCCCTCGGTTTCGATGACCTTGTGTCTCCCCTTTACTCTGGGGGAACCCCTTGGTGAAGGGAGACCGAACGATTCTGGACCGAGTCGGAACTTGTGAACGTCCTTGAGGGCGTCCCAGTTGGGGTTACACACGTCGGCATCGCGAGACTCTCCGTCTGAAGAGTCAGAATTATCACCTTTGGGTGTCGTGGACGACGTTTTGATCTGCCTGGCCTCCCAGGCTTCTCCCTCGGTTATCCACTCGCCGACGGTAGGATCGACGGTGGCGTGAACAATCGTCTGGTCAAGATCGACGATCAAGGAGAGCTTCCTGGACTTGAAGAGGTGGTCGGCGGTCTCCTTTTCTATCCGCTGTGCTTCCTCTATTGATACGGTCGGGCCAAAGGCAGAGTGTGTCATTTGGATAGATGCACGCGATGCATCGGAGAAGCCTGTGTAGTCGAAGCTGGAAGCGGAGGGTCGAACACGGGAACGGCAGGGAGGGGGCACGGGGCTCACGCGGTCATGTCCTTTCCACAGATCCCACACAGGCCACCGACTTGGACGCCGTGCTTGCAGGGCTCGAGGATTGTGATGGCAGGCTTCTGCTTGGACCGCTGGAGGGAGATTTCGTCGCCGGCGCGAACAGACCAGGTGTCGACGGTGCCCTCGAGGAGACAGTCCCATGTTCCGAAACGAATTTCAGGGCGAGCTCCGGGTGCTGAAGACTGGTATTTGAAGGAATAGGTGAGCAGGCGGGTCCCGCGCTGGACGGGGGCGCCCTGCCCGACGTCGAGAGAGGCGACCCGGACGGGATACGGGAGGGCGGCGGGGAGGTGGAGTTCGGTCGGACTGGCCATGGTCAAGGCCACCGAGCGTGTGGCTGTGCACGCGATGCTCCTGTTCGCCACCATGGACGTCGCCGGCCAGGCGTTCTACCAGACCGCGCGCGCGTACGCCATCGTGAACCTCAAGCCCATCGTCCCGGGCCGTGCGTGCCGCCCCCTCCCGCCGTCCGTGTCTGACCGCCCGTCCAGACGTGCTCGTCATCCCGACCCGCGTCGTGCCCAGGCTGGCCGACCTGACCGCCCCAGAGCTGGCGTCCCTCATGGGCTCCGTCCAGCACGTCGGCCGCGTGGTCGAAAAGGCCTACGGCGCAGACGCGCTCAGCGTGGTGTGCCAGGTAGCCCCGTCCGCGATCCGGCCGCTCTCCACTCACCCCCTCCCAGGACGGCAAGGCTGCGGGGCAGTCCGTACCCCACGTCCACTTTCACATTCTCCCCCGGAAATTCAAGGGCGACCCCTTCTCCGAGAGGATGGACGACATATACCCCGCCCTAGAACGCTCAGAGGCCTCTCTCTCCCGGCACTTCGGGGATGCGGCCGGTGTCGATGCCCGGTTCCAACCGTTGACGGTCGACGCCGACGTCAGTCGACTTCCCCGGTCCATTGCCGAGATGGAGCAGGAGGCGGGTTGGTTGCGAACCGTGTCGGCCAACCTGCACCACGACCGATGAACTCGTTCGCTTCCATAGTTGGTGTACATCACTCCTAGATACAATCTGACCACACACCGCCAGCTGCTGCGTGGCCGCATCCATCCGCGTGCTGGGCAGAATCCGGGGCTCCACCTGCGAGACACAGAACTGGCACCGGCCATGCGTTCCCAGACTCGTTTCGTCCATAAAACGCGCCTTCCTCGTCGACATCCTCCAGACCCTCCAGACCCTCCTCCAGGCCCTGATCACCCGTCATGCGCATCACCCGCACACCGTTTCTCCAAGACTGGTATAGCCTGCTCCGTATGGCGGTGAGCTGAGCAAGCCCCTCGTCCCACCCTCTCTCGAACTGGGCCCGCATGGCATCGTGTCTGTCCTTGTGTAACGTGCCGGTGGTCGTGCTCAACGAACGGAGAGTCGGGCGTGATGGAACTATGCGGACTTTCGGAACCACAGCCTCCGCCCGAACGACAGGCATCGCCGCTCTCTTTGGCGGATCTCGAAGTGATATCGCCGCAGTAGCCAGTCCACGGCGACCCGCACGAGTGCGTCTAACCCCGACAGCTTCCTCGAGTCCGGTCTCAGGCTCTGCGTCCTGGCTGTCGTGCACCGCGTGAGCCTCTAGCCAAGCCTTCAGCTTTATCTCCCTCCCCTTGGCTGCCTTGACAGTCGCGAGTGCACACGTCTTCCCGAGAGTCCTTGCCCACTCGCTCTCCTGGGAGTCCCCTCGCGTCATATTACATCCGTCTGTTATCAAATGCACCAACTGCTGAAACCGTGCTGCCAGCGCCTCCACGTCAACCAATCGAATGTTGCACGTCGACAGATCCAGGATGCGGAGTTGAGGTATGGAGCGAGGTGAGTCGTAGACAAACGAGGCAATCTGTCTGGACGGGATGCGCACCCGCAGGCTTGTCAGTGAACGGAGGCATGGCGAACACGCCAACTTGGCGATCGGGTCGAGGCGGAAGAACACCAAGGGCTGCGCGAAATGGTGTCTGCGGGCTATTTCCGCATCCAGAGGATCTTGTATGATCGATAAGATGGCAAGGCCGGCTGTCGGCCATCGTGAGAGGGCCTCTAGGGCCGTGTCAAAGTATGCGCCCTGGTTTCCGCGAGCCCTTAGTGAATCAAGCATACCCCGTGTGCCAGTTCCCCTCACCTTGAGAAATTGGTAATATGTCGCTCTTCGTACACTGAGCCCCTCACGGTCAGCATGCATACTTCAGACGAAGCGCCTGGCTTACTATGGTCTGAACCGCAATGAGATGTAACACAAGCGTTCCCTCGGTTGCTCCAACATATCCTCCATGTGTTCTGGGGCGAAATTCGGCCCAACAAACAGTGCAACCCTGGACAGGTGTGAGAGGAGAGCGACGAGGTTGACGACCACGTCTGCATCCACACTCCACGTTTCAAGCGAGAACTCCTTGACCCAGCGTGGCTCCTCCAAGCGTCCCCTTAGTCGAAGGTAGAGCTGCACCACACGCTCCGCCGACCTGAGGCGAATGTACTCGAACAGGTGCTGTAGAGGCACCGGGGAATGTGGGATCGCTCTAGTGAGCGACAAGGCGGTCTGCTGCCGTTCCTCTCGAGGGACATGTGCCAGTATGCCAGCGTATATTTCTGGGGGTAGCTCGGCGAGATATGGAATCCGCATCCAAGGCAAGTCGCAGAGTGTCGACTAGTCGAAGTTCGTCAGGCTGCAGCGGAAGATCGTCGGGTATGGATTGGACAGCTAGACTCAGAGAAGGGGCCCTACAATACTTGTCTTCAAGGACAAATCGGATCCCTCCTCGCCCAGTACCAGCATCTCCACTCCCTTTTCCACCACTTCTCTCGTCTTCTCTCTTCCAGACCAGGAGCTTACACGCGGAGTCCATGCCACCATGTGCGCCCCCATGTGACTCACGGCCATCCTTGCAAGCTCAACGTCTTCTCCCCCTCCCCTACATGCTCTATAGGCACCCAAAAACGACCCAATCATGGCTCGGGTCGACTCTGCCCGCGAAGGATAGAACTCGGACAGAACGAACAGCTCTGCACAGAGTTGACCGAGCTCTAGCCCAGGCAGCCCAGTCTTGCAGAGCTCCCAGTCCAGAACATGTACTTTCTCCACGCCCTCTATAGTTCCGTCCGGCCCGCGTCTGAGCGACAACACCAGATTGCCTGGCCAGAAATCTCCGTGCGTCATAGGATCGGATACGGATGCGGCGTGAATGGCCTGTTGCCTCTTCCCCGACAGCTTCGATATCGTGATCATCTTGGCTTCAGGAATTCCTAGCGTTGGATTCAAGAGTTCAGGAAAGTTGTCCCTCCCAGACAGTGTGGATTCGAGACGCCCATACGTCGCCAAGCCCGCGATATACTTGCCGATTTCGTTGTTTGCAAATATAGCAAGGTCTGCGTCAGTGTTCCGGTTCCAGGCATGGACGCCGGCGATGAATTCGCCCAGGGCGGCACCGATCTGCTCCGAGACGGTCTTCGGTAAACCCTCTTCGATAAGTATCTGCTTCAGAGTTTGGGTGTCTTCCCCTGCGTCATCCATGATTATGACATGCCGCTCTTCGTCGAACAGACGGACGGCAGGGACGGTGATGAACGCGGAGACATTGGCTGTGGACAGCTGAGCCGCGAGACGGAGTGCTTGAACTTCGATGAACTGACTCCTGCTGTTAGCAAAACGGAATGATCTCGACAAATAGGTGCTCACCTGGCGTTTCTGATCAAGTGGAAAGCGCCCACCCGATGAAGCAGCATATGGGGGTGCATATTTCAAAACAAGCGTCTGGCGGCCGCCGAGTGCTCTGAAGAGGTGTATTCTATATGTGAAATTGCCTATGCCTCCCAACAGTCTCTCTACTGTGTGGGCGGCGAACTTGGGATGATCCCGCAGGTACGCATGGACGTCTGCGACAGTCGCTAGTTCATCGATCACAGTTGTCATCTTGTCAGTGGAGGTCAGTGTTACTTGCTAGTGGTGTTCTACGATCCCTTGCTCTCTCAGATTTTATAGGTGAGCAGTCAAATTTCCGAGTCACTATCCAAACAAAGTTTGGCGGTCATGATGACTTGTTCATAAAAACGGTGCCGGAGTACTACGCCGTAACAAATGACTCCGGAATCTCAGGATGCGAGCGAGCGCCGTACCAATTCGCTCCGTAACTGCGTGCTGCTGGAACAGATGCGCGCGCGGGCAAGTCTGGAGTCTACATCATCATTATCTGCGCTTTGATGATGGCAGAAGTGTCGCCTGGTTCGCTCTATCGGGGATGGATATGGAAACCACGATACCGGTAGACTGGTGTCGAAACGCAAACGAGGGCTAAATGGAGTAGGCTATGCTACCCTCAGCCCCGCTGTACGCTTGGGACCATTTCGCCTGAGGAAGGCCTGACTGGATGACTCGGACTAGGATTACGTATGAGCACAAGTCCGAGAGTCACCCAACGCAGTCGGCCACCCGGGTAGACGGAATACGTAAAATACGCAAAAGTGAACGAGGAAACACATGTGATGAATCGACAGAGTACAGCAGCCTACAACAGATACCTAACCCATCGCGGCCTGGTGTTACAGCACCCCGGCGTTCAGGGAGGAATTACAACTTGTCGTAGTACTGATCGAGGGGGGGAATATCGGGCTAAGAACAGAAACACGTCAATACCTGCTAGAACAGCAACTCGTGGATTTACCTTGAGCCCCTTGCGTGTACGGATGGACTTGACGAGTTCTTCGAGCTTGCTTCCCTTCTCTAGAGGAGCTAGGAATAAGATGCATTCAGCCTCCCGGAGATGTTCGTGCGAGTCAGTCACGTACAACCATTCATAAGTTCCCAGTGGTCAAATACACTCTGGGGAAAGGCTTGTCCTTGAGTTTGTGAGCGGAGATCCCCGTTGAAGCCAAAGGATTCCATGACGGGCAAGTAAGCCTTCACGGTGAACATGGGTGTTCCTGGCCTCTGTTCCTCGCTGAAGACCTGACCACGACGCTTGTTCAGCACACTGTAAATACCACCTATGGCATTTTCGGGACATTGAATCTCAACTGAAGTAGGTGTCAGCTCTACATCAGACCGAGAGATAGGAAGGGTCTTACCAAGGTAGACGGGTTCCTGGAGACCTGGCGTGGCAAGTAGGCAGGCAGCATAGCAAACACGCCGGCACGTTGGGATGATTTGACCTCCGCCGCGGTGGATGGCGTCGGCATGTAGCTGAGGACATCCCGGATCAAAATCAAAGGACTCTACTGCCGCGATGGACTTACGGTCACATCCAAGACGTTTACACGGACTCCGCGCATATTCTCTTCAGCACAGACACCTTCTTTCGTCGCCCACTGGAATGCGGCAACACATGAATCCTTGATTTCATTGAGATACTGCACGCCCTTGGTGACATCAACCAACAAGTTGGCACCGGTGGTTTCAGGGCCGAAACACCAGATCTTCCTGGCATCCGTGACATCCCAACCATAATCATCGGCGAGGGTGCGAGCACGGATTTTGTAGTCATCACGAGAATTAATGTTACCAGCCTCGATAGCCTTGGTGAGTTCCTCATCGAGTGGTAAGGCCTTCGCATACAGACGGTTGTGTTTATTCTGTGATTTAGAGAGGGCAACGATGGAGGATTCCGTCTTCACGGTCTCGCGGTAGCCAACAACGGGATCGGAAATCTTGAGAGGAACACCTGCATGGTCCTCTTGCAGGTCCTGTACTTAACCCTAAGCGGCGATTACGTGATAGAATAGTAGAGCATCTAACCTTCAGGCAAATCTCCAAATGGAGCTCTCCAGCACCCGCAACAATATGCTCACCAGTGTCTGCAATCCAAGCCTGGACACATGGGTCGGACTTGGAGAGACGCTTGAGTCCTTCCACAAGCTTTGGGAGGTCGGCAGCGTTCTTGACTTCAACGGCAACCTGCACAACGGGAGACACGGAAAATTTCATGACCTTCATGTTATGGGCAGTTTCGGAAGTAGTGAGAGTACCGTTCTTGAGCAAGAACTGATCGATGCCGACCAGACCGATAATGTTACCAGCAGGACAATCCTCGATGGGCTCGATGTAGCGACCCATCATGAGTACGGTACGCTGGACAGATTTGACGAACAAGTCTTCCTTCTTTCCAGGAACATAGTTGGGCCCTTGGATGCGGATCTTGGGACCGGCACGAACAGTTCCAGAAAACACACGACCAAACGCGTAGAAGCGTCCCTTGTCGGACGTGGGGACCATCTTGGACACGTAGAGAACGAGAGGGCCATTGGGGTCGCAGTCACGAATACCGATGGCTGACTCATCATCCATGGGTCCCTCGTATAGGGTTTCGACACGGTAGCGTTGGGCGGTAGCAGGAGAGGGAAGATGAATGACTGTCATCTCCAGGAGTGCCTCGCCGGCAGGCAAGAATTTGCGCATGACGGTCTTTAGGAGAGCCTTGTTATCGCTGATGTCCTTTTCTTCGGGAGTAAGTTTAATCTCAAGCTTCTCGCACATAGTCCACAGCTGTTCCTTCTTGTTCTTCATGACAGCGTCAAACACCTTGAATATAGGATCGAGTACGAACATGTTGAAAGCACGCTCGAGCGGTTTGCCATCAGCATCCGCTGACTTTGTGGACCACTTGCGAGTTGCGGGGTTGAAAAAGTTGTCGCCCCAAAGTTTGGAAATGAGCTTGTCCGTTGGAACACCAAACCTCTTGGAGTAACGTCCAGCAAACTGACGGAGGGTAAAGCCCCATCCGTGAAGACCGGAAGCGAAGGCGACGGTGCCCTTGTCCGGATAGACCTGTACGTCACCAAGGGCGGCATCGTGGTAAGTGGAAATAATGACGTTGACAGTTTCCACAGTGCGCTGGAAGGACTGGTAAAGGTCTTCCTTCTGAACTTGAAGCTCGAGGAGAGCACGGTCGACCTTGTTAATGACGACAACGGGCTTGATGCGTTCTGCAAGAGCCTGGCGCAAAACGGTTTCTGTCTGGACGCAAACACCTTCGATACAGTCGACGACCACAAGAGCCCCGTCTGTGACCCGAAGGGCGGCAGTGACTTCTGAGGAGAAGTCAACGTGACCGGGCGAGTCGATCAGATTAATCAAGAACTCGTGACCTGGTGCGATTGGATGTGTGAGATAAGGAAGACCAGGGTGTAGGTATTCCGCTCATACCGTCTGTTTTTTGCTTGATGATGGCGACATCCTCCTTGTTCATTTCGAAGTACATCGAGATGGCGGTTGACTTGATGGTGATACCACGCTCTTTTTCGTCTTCACGGGTATCCGTAAAGCGCACGTCACCGGCCTTTGCTTGTGCGATGATACCCGCCTTGGATACAAGGGAGTCAGTGAGAGTAGACTTTCCATGATCGACTAGAGGTGTCGGAATAGGATAAGATGGCGATGTGGAATGATAGCAGGGCGAGACCGACCGTGCGCAATGACGCTCATGTTGCGGATGTTTGTGGGCCGGTCCATGAGGGCACGGATCTGGTCTGTTCAGAGTGAGGGACGGAGAGATGCGGGGGGAAGGGCGATCTTACCTACGGTGAAGTTACTGATTCAGTGTGGGGGGGATGGTGAGCGTGACGACCGACGAAAGGAATCGAGACACGTACACCATGGCGTCTAGGGCTCGTAGGCGGTGGGTGAAGTCAACGGGAACAGGTCGGCGTGTGGAAGTAAAAGATATGATTTCAGTGTGGAGGGGGTTATCGATTGGGTTCAGGGCAGGCATCATTGAGCGAGCACGTGCAGGTCCATCTTATCTAATCTATGTAAACACGTGACGAGTCAGCACGACTCACAAGTTTCGAGTCAGCGCTTGTCACGGCTCGGTTTGAAATTGAATGAGGCTCCCGAGTCATCGATTGCTCGCGTCCCCCTTCAGAATGGCGTCCTCCTACAACGGTCCCTGGCCCGCCCGTAGAGTTCGTGATGAGTTCTTTGCCTACTTCCGTAGCAAAGACCACACCTTCGTGCCCTCCTCCTCCACCATTCCGTACGACGATCCCACCCTTCTCTTCGCCAACGCTGGCATGAACCAAGTCCGTCCCATCCTTGTCGTCCTCGACAACCTTCCTCACCCGACGTAGTACAAGCCCATCTTTCTCGGCATCGTCGATCCCAACTCAGAGCGTGGCAGGCTGAGACGTGCATTCAACTCACAGAAGTGCATCAGAGCTGGCGGAAAACACAACGGTCCCTCCTTCCGTATCCGTGCCATACGCACACTCATTTCACCTCAGATCTTGAGGATGTTGGAAAAGACTCTTACCACCACACCTTTTTCGAGATGCTTGGCAACTGGTCTTTTGGGGACTACTTCAAGGTTAGTATCCTCTGCCCGTTCCCCTTGTTCCCCCTTCTCTTCTACTCGTTGTAGAAAGAGGCTATCGCATTCAGTTGGGAACTTTTGACCCGCGTCTACAAACTCCCAAAGGAGCGACTCTACGTCACCTACTTTGCTGGCGATCCATTGGGCAATATTCCATGTGACGACGAAGCCAGACAAACATGGCTTGATCTGGGCATAGATCCCGCACATGTAATTCCATCAAAGTTCAACTTCTGGGGTACTCTTGTTGTCCCTCCATCCCACACCCATCTTACCTACCTTCCCAGAAATGGGCCTGACGGGCCCCTGTGGCCCTTGCACGTGAGCCTTGCACATACCCATTATAATCCATATCGACCGCCATCACAGTGAGATACATGTCGATCGCATAGGTGGCCGTGAGGTCCCCCACCTTGTTGACGCTGACGACCCGACGGTTGTTGAAATTTGGAATAATGTCTTTATCCAATTCAATCGTGAAGAAGATGGGTCTCTCAAAGCTCTCCTAGCCAAACACGTGGACACCGGCATGGGGTTCGAACGTATCGTTTCTGTCCTTCAGGACAGGTTATCCAATTATGATACAGACATCTTCCTCCCGATCATGGTCAAGATTCAGGAACTTAGCGGTGCACGTCCCTACGCGGGCAGGTTCGGGGCAGAAGACGTTGACGGGATCGATACTGCTTACCGCGTTGTCGCTGACCATGTCCGAACGCTCTCAATCGCCCTGAGCGATGGTGGTGTACCCAATAATGTCGGTCGAGGTTATGTCCTTCGTCGCATCCTTCGCCGTGGCTGCCGATATGTCAGGAAGAAACTTGGTGCACCCATCGGCTCGTTCTTCTCATCACTCATGCCTGTTGTAGTCGAACAGATGGTATGCGACTCCCTCCTTGGTATATTTGAGACGCTGATCGCCTTCGAGGGAGATGTCTTCCCAGAACTTCAAAAGAGACGGGACGAAATCAAGGAGATTCTTGACGAAGAAGAGGAGTCGTTTTCGCGAACGTTGGACCGCGGGGAGAAGCTTTTTGATCAATATGCTACACGTGCAAGAGAAGCCGGTTCGAGAGAACTCAGCGGTGCCGATGTCTGGCGATTATATGACACGTTTGGTTTTCCTGTCGATTTGACGCGTCTCATGGCCCAAGAGCTATCCCTCACTATTAACGAGAGGGAACTTGAAGCTGCGCAGGAACGGTCAAAGGAGGCAAGCAAGGGCACGTTCAAGAGGGACAAAGCAGACAATGTCAAGCTTGATGTTCATGACCTTGCGGCACTAGAGAAGAATGATGCAATACCCAAGACCGATGATTCACCCAAATATCGTGAATACTGTTCGCTTTTCTACGTCAGTTTAGAGGTCTCACTGCCTGCTGCAGAACTAGGAAATGCTACTGCAAAAGTGTTGGGTATTTATCACAACCACGAGTTTCTCAGATCCACCGCCAGCATACCTGATGGTGCTAATTTTGGTATTCTACTTGACCGCACAAGCTTTTATGCAGAGGCCGGTGGCCAGGAGTACGATACCGGGAACATCGTTATTGATGGCGCAAGTGACTTTGAAGTGACGGACGTCCAGGCGTACAGTGGCTACGTCCTGCATACTGGTCACCTCAAGTATGGCCAACTGAACGTGGGAGACGAAATCGTTGCATCATACGACGAGCTACGTCGGTGGCCACTGCGTAGCAACCACACTGCTACGCACATCCTCAACTTCTGCCTCCGTGAAGTGCTCGGGGACCATGTTGACCAAAAGGGGTCTCTTGTTGCTCCCACAAAACTACGTTTTGACTTTTCACACAAGGCACAGATCGCACTCCCAGAACTTGCCAAGATTGAGTCTATGAGTGTTGACTGGATCAAGAGGAACGTTAGGGTGTATAGCAGGGACATCGACCTTAAATCGGGGTTCAAGATTCCCGGCCTTCGCGCGGTTTTCGGCGAAGCTTATCCCGACCCGGTGCGGGTGGTCGTGCTGGGCTATGATGTCGACGAGATCACCAAGGATCTCGAGAGTCCGAAATGGCGAAGCACTAGCATCGAGTTTTGTGGAGGTACACACGTTGCAAAGACAGGCGATATCAAGGACTTTGTGATCGTCGAGGAATCAGGGATCGCGAAGGGTATCAGACGAATCACTGCCATCACTGGACAAGAGGCTCAGGAGGCAACGCGTGTCGCGAACGAATTCAAGTTGCGCCTTGGCGCACTCGAAACCGGCCCGGAGGTCGAGAAAGACGCTGGTCTCAAGACTCTAGCTGTGGTAGGTAGGGTGATCGAATGTGTCCCGGTATAACACTCACCCATATCTCAGGAGCTCGGACAAGCTGATATCTCGGTGCTGGTCAAGGCAGAGTTGAAAGAGCGACTCGGGGCAATTCGCAAGGCATTCGACAAGCAGATCAAAGAGAAGGAGGCTGCGCTCAACAAATCGGTTTGGCTTTTGTCCTGAGGGATGTCGCCGGATACTGAATTTGTCACAGGCTGTGGACGCACTGATCACCCACTTTAGCGAAAATGCGGGTGCATCAGGATACTTTGCGAACGTTGATGCGAATGGCAACTCAAAGGTGAGCTACACTCGGATACAGTGACAGTCCACATCTCGTTCACTACCGTGCAAAAACAGATCCTGCAGAATGTTGTCGCCCAAGGCAAGAAACTTGGCAAAGCCGTGTACGTGTTCAGTGTCGACGCAGCGGGTAGCAAGGTGGCACATGCGAATTATGTACCCGAGGGGGCCCGGGCGAAAGGCTTTGATGCGCGGACGTGGGCTTCCAAGGTGACCGAGGTATTGGGTGGCAAGGTGAGACCATGCAAACGACGGGTGGATGGTCAAGTGAACTAAATCTCAATCCAGGCTGGAGGAAGAGAGGATAGCGCCCAGGGTGTTGGTGTTGAGATTGGAAAGGTCGAAGATGCCATCCGGATCGCGCAGGAGACGTATCCGATTAGCAAGTGATGTGCTAGAACTGGTGCCCGATAGACGCAGGCGGTTGATACAGCACTATGATAAGGATTTCCGTGACAGTCCGACTCGCACGGCGTAGCGCTGACTCGACTGGGAGATTTAAAGACGACGCAACGACAAGGCCGATTCGAACGGGATGCCGGCTAACCAGCTACACCCACTCGAAATTGACCCACGGACTGGAAAGCCCTTTCTCCGTCTCGCTGCTCCAGACGACAACATCATCTTGACAGCCCCACGCATGAGCGACGTCAAGAGTCTGGCCCCATCATCAACGATCCTAGGGTATCGATATGGCTGGAAGGGCCGCCGGTTCCGTACCGTGACGAGTACGCGGCAGAGTGGCCTGCGCTCATCGTGAAGGAAAGCGGGGACGTCCTCACGGAGCTGGGGGAGGCAGAGCGATTGGGGCCAGAGGGTCCGTTGAGGCTGGTGGGGTTAGACACACAAGGGACGGATGTCTATCTTGGGGACATTGGCATCAAGCGTGCGCATGCGGAGGGGAAGGCTGCGAGCGACGTTTGGGAGCACGTCGGGGGTGAGCGCGTGCTGACTGGCGCAGACCACCTCGCGCGCAGCCACCACGGACGGGGGATCATGAGCGCGGCGATGGGCGGTGCCACGCGTCCGACGGGAACGAGGCGGGTCGGCGGGTGTTTGAGAAGAACGGCGCAGTCGCTCTGACACAGCCATCGCCTCCTCTTGTCCCTCCTCCACGATGAGCAACCTGATCCGGCCAGCCACGCCTGGCTTCATCCTCACCCTCGCAGCGACGGTCATCCTCGCAGTCGCCTCCTTCTCCGTCCCCCTCATCAAGTCCGTCTTCTTCCTCAAGGCCTCCCTTGCCGCAGAAAACGAAAACGGGGACATCACGTTCGGAACCCTCGGCTACTGCTTGTCCGTCGCCGGTTCCTCCACCACCTGCTCGAGCGCTGCCGTCGGATATCAGCTCGGTCGGTCTTTCTCCCTTGCCTGCTCTACGCCCCTCATCCCGCTACCAAGATCTAAACGCCCTCCTCGGCGACACAACCCTCCAGATACCCCAGGTCGTCGTCAAATGGCTCACCTATGTTCTCGTACTCCACATCGTCGCCTTTGGCCTCGCTGCCATCTCGGCCCTGTTTGGCCTCCTTGCCCATGTCCGTGAAATGGCCATGAGCTGCCTCAGCAGCTGCGTATCGGGATTTGCTGCCACCGTCACCCTCGTCGCTTTCATCTTTGACATCGCCATCTTCTTCGTCGCGAAATCCCGCATGAACGCTGTCCAAGGCGGTTCCGCTTCGATAGGCAACGCCGTCTGGTTGACTCTCTCGGCCTTTCTTCTTCTTTTCTTCAGCGGCTGCTTTTATACCATCGGCAGGTGCTGCATCAAACGTCGTCCCCGCGACGCATGGGGTGGAAAGGTCGGCACGCCCATCGGTGAGAATGGATACAACGCCAGCGAACAGATGCGCCTCGACGCCGTAAAGGCCGAGGCGGATCGCAAGGCTCGTCAAGCTCAACCCGAAGTTGGCCTGCCTGCCTTCCATGAATACGACCAATCCCAGCCACTCAAGGCTCGCATCGATGGAGATGAAGCATACCTTGAGGAAGACGCGCCTTATCGCGACAACCAGAGTATATCTACCGCCGGAAATGCCGGTAGGGGAACCTATGGTCGTTCGCGGGGCGGCTATGCAGGTGGTGGCTACGTCCAGGCGCCCCTTGGCACCCGTGCCGTCGACGAGTACAACAGCACGTCCCCTTATTCCCCAACGCCACGGCGTCGTGGCAGCAACATCACACACAGTACAACTACCACCACTCCTTCCGTGTACCCACCGTCGTCCACTACGTCGGCTCCTTTGGTTCCCTCCGCGTCTGCGTACGACCCTTCGCCAGTGAATCATTACAACCACGATCCATACAGTCCACAGGCATATGGGCACACGCCCGGTGGTGCTGCCTGCAAGTCTTCTTTCTCTTCTGCTTTTGCGGCGCATTCTCATGTATTTCTAGATAACCCGGGGGCACAGCAACCTCACACATCTTACGATGCGTACGGTGGGTTCAGCCCAGACACGTACAACGCTACAGCAGTCATTGGGCACAGCCCTTCTCAGCCACCTTATGTCGCTCCACGCAATCCCTCTAGGTCTCCCACCCTCCAAACCAATCATGGCTACGTGCATGGTGGAGGAACATATGATGCGACCACCGCGCCAACCGCGCTGGTAAACGACCCTTACAGTGATCCCTATTATGGACAGTATCGGGCTCCTTCAAACCCGACCACACCCATGTCGCGATCGCCAGCGTCTATCGATACGCAAGCTATCACCGTGCCAACGGGTGTTAGTCCCCTCAGGGGTCCAAAGGGTCCGAGGAACAGCATCGTCATGTCCCCGCCATCAGCCTCGCGAACACAATACTCTGATAACCCTCCGATGTATGACTCTGGCCAATGGAGAAACTGAGGTTGAGCAAAATTGTTACCGAAATCTATGAACACCGTTGAGACTGTTCATATGGACTATTTCGCATGACATCTGTACGGATCATATCTGATTCGATACCCTTGTATCGTACTATATACATGATGGACCTTTACTGCTTTCTATCCAGGTTCGGACGTAGGCTACGACTGAGATCTCGGTATCACGGCCGAGCAAGACAGCATGCTTAGAGCTCGTCTCTCGGCCACGCACCTGGCAGACTGACAGGCGTAGGTGGCCCGGGGGACATCAGCATCGAGAGAAAGTCGTGCACGATGTCTGCCGCTGCAGTAGCAGTGATCTCGGCTGTAAAAGCTTCGTCAGAAGAAGTCTAGGAGGTTAAACGACGTGTCCTAACCGTGGTCGTACGCGGGTGCGACTTCGACAATGTCAACACCACTGGAAAAAGAAAAGAAAAAGAAAGTGAAGCCGCGAAACAATGATCCTTTTCTGATGTACGAACATGAAATTGAGACCAGCCAGGCCTCGTATGATGCGCTTGACTTCTCTAGTCGTCCATCCTCCGGCCTCGGGCGTGCCAGCTATAAATCACGCTGAATGCTTGTAATCACGTGTGACAAGGCAAAAACTCACTACCCGGTGCCAGACCAGGATCTGTCAGGGCTAGTCAGCGGACGCTCTGCTCAAGGGCGAGGTGAGTCGTGCATACCAATCACATCAATGTCGAAGCTATCTCGAAAGTCAGGTTCAGGTTCACCGCTCGCCATGCAAACATTACCTCAAGTACACTGGTGTATCCCCAACCCGTTTCCTGATCCGTCCGACGATGGAAGCAACGCCATGATCATCGATGTCGTCGCTAGTTATGAGATGAAAGCCCACTGATTCGTCGTTTTCGATGTCAGCGATATCCTGGTCGGGAGTTCCCGTCACGGCACGGTGATCCCACAATCTTTCGCGTACACTCACTTGGAGTTTGCACCGAACACCAGCATGGATGCTAGAGTTGGCAACGAGGCCCTCCTCATTTGCGATATAAAAGAATGTGCCATGGCTGATGCGAGATTGATCCGTTACAGCGCCAGGATAACTACCCCACGTATCAAGATGTGCATCAAAATGGATCACCGAGACTGGGCCGTAGACTCTATTGAGCGCGCGAAGGATAGGGAGAACGATGGTGTGGTCACCACCAAGGCTAGACGAGCCATGTGTGAACACGCCGCAGAATGTACCTGATTATGATTACCTGACGATTCTCGGATGCTCGCGACCATCTTTCGACAGAACAGCTCCCCGTGGCCAGACGGGTGTATCTGATGCAAGAGGACGTGCAAGCAAGGTAGCATACGCAACCTCCATTTGGTCGACAGCAAGCGCATTGTCGAATGGTACGATCGGGACCTGGGCACCGAGTCAGTGGCAGTAACATCATGATCGACTCTACAGACGTACGTCCCCACAATCAAGGACTTTGAAGCCATGTCGGTAAGGGTCAATCCCCCATGCCAGTGTGTAGCCTCGAAAGGCTCTTTGACGCCTGCTGCCAGAACGGATCGCGTATGGCCCAAAGCGCGCTCCAGGACGGTAACTTGTGCCCGTGTCGAATGGCATCCCCAGGAGTGCAATGTCAAATCCGATGGACTCGTCCTCCAGACAGCGCGCATATTCTGCATGCGAGAAAGCCAGTGGTCCCGAGAATGGCTGATCGATTTGTTTTCCGTATTTTGACAGCCATGTCTCCATCTCTCGGGAGGCCGGCGCTTCAGTGTCATAGAAATGTTGACGTGCATGAGCACTGGCGGCTGCAACCAGCGCGGTAGTGACGACCCCGCTCTCGAGCCTCATGTTTTGAGTGTTGATCAAGACGAGTCAAGTAGCATTTCCAAGTACAGTCCTTATCGTGATACGGACGATGAGAAAAGTCGAGGCATTTCTCACGACCGAGTACGACGGTGAGCGACAGATGAGCGCAATGCAAAGACCTGCCACTGCCTACGTCTCCTAGCATTTGCCCCCTCCGGTGGTGCACCCCCCAGAGCAACGGAGAGGAGGCGGAGGTCCCTCTGGGGCTCGGGAGAATCATCGACCTCCCCCTCTTCCCCGCGATCCTGCTCCAATATTTCATCTTCTGTCAGGTCAATGTCCCCACTGAACACTTCGTCCGGCGTGCTCTTCGGCTGTGTCGGGGTACTTCCAGCAAGGAACGAGAACGGAGCCCCAACGGTTGCCGACAGAAAGGCCGAGGCGTTGTCGATAAAGGATTTGGGCCTCCGCATCGGAACGGAGGACAGGATGTACCTCCTCCTCTCCCATGCGTTCGAAGCGGCACTTCCCAGAGGTGGGTACGTAGGGTCGCACGAGAACGACACGGTAATCTCCATCGTTTCTCGGTCGTACGAGAATTGCGGAAGCGGATGTGAATATGGGTTGGGATAAGGCTGGGAAACCGGCCGCCTGTGTCTGAGTGCAAGACGGTCCCCTTGTCAAAAATCGGTCAACAGCCTATCGTATCTGCCATATTGTCCATACCCTCGACGTCGATCGCATGTCCAGAAGCCCGCGAGCACAGAGCGCCGGACGTATCGATGAAAAACACCTGCACCACAAGGCATTAAGCCAGGCCGACCATGCCAGCGCCAAAGGAGCGGTCAGGACCCACGGACCTGGTTGTTCGCTTCCGGATTTCTCAAGCCTTAGCAGACTCGTGAGTTCGTGCAAGACTTGGAGTGGTACCACAACCCGGTTGACCCACTTTCCACCAGCGACTGCTCCTTTGCCGACCACAGGATGATTGGGGTTCCGTCCTCGACTTCATCTGAGCTGACGTCCCATAGGCGGGCGGTTGCGACCGAACGGATCACGAAGTATCCTGGCGGGAAGCCAAAGAGCTGAGCCATTACGGTGGTCGCCTGACTGTGGGGTGCGTTCCCAGGCAAACCAGGAAACTGAGTGTATCCGTATCCAGATGCGGTGCCTACCAGTACAAGAGTGTTGCAGTGACTACAAAAGTACCCGTCCATGGTTAGGGAGCCCTCCAGATCAATCCTCCTCGTCCTCCTCGTCCTCGAATGCACCAGGAACACGTTGATAGCCTGCCACTTGCCTCGCTGCCCTTTGTGCGCGTTCTATGCGTTGTTTCTCGGCAAAGTCATTCAGGGAGTAGGCCATTTTAGAAAGCCCTTTCCACTCATGGCGTGCGACAATGCTTCCACCGACCCGAGAACTCTCCCAACCTACACTCATCAACACCGGTTCCTGCAACACGCGTCAGCGACACAAGTTCTCGAACCCAAGGTGACCGTTACCCTCGAGCTCCAGCTCACGTCCCGGACGCAGACTGTCGCACGGGATCCTGAAAGGGGCTCTAGCTCAGGTCCAGATGGATCGTACGACATTGGCAAGGTTTGCGAACGATCTAGGACTTGAATAATTCGACCGTCCAGCGACCAGATCTTTGGCGGTATTCTTCATTAATTAGGGTGGGGCAACAGAACAAACTCCACTCACGTGAATTTTGCCGTCTGCAGACCCAGAGTAAATGTACTGGCCTCCTGTGGTTTCCGTGGGACTGAAGTTACACCTTATAAGGGTACGCAACACGGCATGGCCTCGGTAGGTCATAACACTGCAATCACGTGGATGCGCGGGATGCCTTGGCTTTGGGAAGTGACCGTATCTTTTCTCGGGCGTCAGCAAGGGCCACATGGTTGCCCATACACCTTACCGGTAATCGTAGTTGGGACACCTATAGTCTTTGTGCGCAAACGAATCAAAGTCATCGCTGGTACACATCTTACGGAGATCCCACAGCCGGAGTGCTTGGTCCTTCCCATTTGAAATGACGTATCTCCCGTCACCCTTTGCAGAGACGCTCGTGATCCCTTCTGTGTGGCCAACGAGCACCCCCGACGGTTTTCGTGACGCCCCTAGTGACCGCCTATCCCTGCCACAGACCACCATCAACCAACAAGCCAGAGGTGAGAGGTTAAGCAAGTCATTACCAGACTTTGAGAAACGTGTCATCAGACGCGCTGATCAAAACGTTTCCTGACGCAGTGTCGGCCCAACAACAACTGTTGATGTCGTCCGAGTGCGCCTTAATCTTGACTGTTCTGCAATCAGCCAAGAGATCATACACTAGACGGCACGTGAGCGATGCTAGCGCGTATGCGACCACGCCCCCTACCAAAAATGTGACCGCTTCCGCCTGCAATCACTTCGTTACCGTCAGCAGAAAACCTGCAACTCCAAATACCAAAAGAGTCCTCGTCGTAGACACCCCACAAGGATCGGCCTTGGCGGTGACCTTGATCGGCGAAGCGGATGGGCGTTTGTGCTGTGGAAGAGTCTAACGTGCTGGCCATGTACACTGTGGGCGACTGTCACGAAACGATGAGTGTGCGCAGGAAACAAGGAGCAAATAACCTACAATGGTCGCATAGATTATCCTGAGTCACGTAGATTGAGCGGTACGACACTCGGACTGTAGTTAAAACCTTGCCTTTCGTTGTCAGGACTTAGATGGGAGTCGGTGATAGTCCATCTTCCCGGGTGGCCCTGAATGGTCTTTAGAACCTTGAGGGTCGAATCGTGCTCTCGTTCCTGATCGTCCAAGAGTGATGTCCCACGCCGTGAGGTTTGCCAGGGATTGAAGTGCTTGGCCGGTGGCGATGTCATGTCATAAACGTGCAGACGGAAATCTGTTGAGCTTGAGCTCAAGGAAACAACAAAAAATGTAACGGGTTACAGACTGACCTTGACAGCAGGTATAGTAAAAGGAGGAGTCTACCCAAAGGATGAGGGGCCAAGTCAGAGTCATGTGGTAAACAAGTCACCTTTGGAGAACTGCCCAACATAAAGATTGGCGCAATTGGAGGCGACAGCGGTGCCGTTGGAGTTGGGTACAAGCTCCTGATGTCGTATAAGTACAGAGGAGTTACCGAAACGAGGGGGAGCATACACTAGTTAGCTCTTCCCTGGATGGTGTGCTCCGAGGCCGACAAGATCGATCCAAGAGCGAGCGAGAAACGTTCCTGCTCCCCCTTTTGTTCCCAATCTTGCTCCTCGTGCTGCCGAATTCACCGCTCATGAGCAACTCGACGCCCCGCTTCTGAGGCTCGGTGTGGGGAGGGAACCACTGTCTATTCCATTGTGAATGGATAGAATATTCGTCGTCTCCATTGTCTACATCCTCGTCATCCTCGTCTTGTCCCCCCCGTGGGGGACCGGTTCGCAACAAACGCACAAGGTCACCATAAGTGATCCGGCCCGGGGTGCTATTTGCGCCAGAGTTGGTGGTCCTTTCGGCAGCGCTGCCAGGTTGTAGTTGCTGGAGGTCAAATAGTGCTGGTGTATGAGATGTAGACGTTGTCCTGCCGTGAAGACGTGCAACGAGGGACTTACAACGCAGGATCTGGGCGATTGTGGTGCTACCCAGGTCGTCTGAGTGAGGGGAAAAGTCGTCCTGACGGGCTTCGAGTTCAAGCACATTATCGTCGCCCTCGAGGTAAGCGTCAGGGCCATCATAAGCCTCGTCGTCGGAGGGCATGTCGGTATCAAAGTCGTACTCGGGCATGGGAAGGAGCAACCTGGGAAGGGGTTATCTACACGGTCTCACGTGGCGCATCGCACTCGACGACCCATCGAGTCCATCCAATCGCTGAGCAGACCCGACGGCGAGGGATGGACACACGCAGACGAGCCGCCTGGGCCAAGGCTCAGACCGGGGGAGGTCTACTACAGCGCAGCGACGAGACCGACTAGAGAATGTGTAGTAAGACATACGAGACCTCGGGTAGACCACGTCCGTCCGTCGGACGGACCGAACCGCCAGGCTGGCCAGCGACCGAGCGCTGGGACGGCGCACTGGACGATGTGCTTTCTTTTCCAACTCCGCATTCTGACATCCTTGCCCGCGCCGACACCAAGGGAAAACTACGATGACGGTCCCCATGGCCATCACTGCGGATGAGGTCAACTGCCTCATACATGCTTACTTTCAGGATTCAGGTGGGCCACCCGGCAGTCGCTCTGCTTCCATGTTCAGTTTCAATAGGCTTTCAGCACTCTGCCTTCACGCTGCGCATGGAAAGTCGGCTGGATCACTCCCTTCATGTCAAGAAACACATCCCGCGCGGTGAACTGGTAGAACGTCTCAGCAAGGCGCTTTTGTACGCCGAAGTCGAGGCACATTGGAAAGGGGATTCGTTTGCAAGGAACTGCAAGAATGGTTTCTCTCTGCTAGAGCATCACGTGTGCTCCGTCGACGCGAATACGACACTGTTGGTCCCGCAGCAAACCGTAGAATCGAACTCGGCCGTGGCAGCTGGCGAGACTGGGGGCAAGCGAAAGTCAATATCACCTGCCATAGACGACGGGCGTGCCGAAAAGCGCGCCAGGAAAGAGCTTGAAGATAGTACCGCGGCAGTGTCCGTTGACGGTACGCCAATCGTGTCTGACAGTTGCCCCATGGCGCGATCCGCATCCGCAGGGCCTTCTGGTGTGGTCCCGAAGGAAACGAAACCATTAGATTCACAACAACTGGCCTTGGAGACCATGGTAAAGAAACCAAAGACGAAACGCGCAGACGCAGTCAGATTACTGCAAGCGCACAAAGCCGAGGTCAGTTTGGCCTAAACCAAGGACAACCTAGGGTGATAGTACTTCTAGGTCTTCGTGGTAGCTTGGAGCCCGACTACAACAGGCCAGCTAGTTTCAGGGTATACATTCAATAAATTATCTGCTTCCGGCAATGGTTTGACTCCTGACGCATCAGGTCGCGCGATGCTACAGTCAACTATTGGAACGTCCCGTTTGATGCACATGAAGGTTCTCCAGGTTCCCTCCTGCGTCCAACATTGTCATTGTCCAACCTCGCTGCCTCTTCTCAACAAGCCGACTTGACATCCGTTGACTGGAGCCCCGATGGTTCATTGGTTGCGATAGCGTCCTATGATGCGGTACTCCGAATCTACACTTCCTCAGGAAAGTCGTATCTCACGGATGACCACCACAAGGTTTCAGATGCGTCGCATTCTCTCAGTGGGTAGTGCTAATGGTTTTTGAAGGGACCTATCTTCGCTACCAAGTTCTCTCCTTCAGGGCAGTGGATAGCCACCGCGAGCTTGGACAGTACATCGTGTGTGTGGGATGTCAAAAACAAGAGACTGCATCGACAGTATCGACACCACGAAGGTAACGTACTTTTAGGTTTGCTGGGTGGGCTCACATTATAAGGCGTGTCAGAAGCTTGTTGTTTGGATGTCGACTGGATTGACGACTCTACGTTCGCGAGCAGTGGGAGCGATCGCGTTACTCACATCGTGTCCTTGAATGGTGCTAAGCCAATACAAACTCTGAGGTACGTCGGTCGAAACGTGCCTTACTAGATCTGATGCTGGGACAGGGGACACGAAGGGGAGTTGAATATGCTGAAATCCAACCCATCACGTACGCGCCTAGCTACTTGCTCTGAGGATGCGACCGCCCGGATATGGGACGTCGAACATGTGCATTCGGAAACACCGATATCTGCTCCGGTTGTTCTCAAGGGCCACAAGCGATGCCTAACCTGCGTCAAGTGGTGTCCGGATACGCTGGCAGGGGAACATGAACTGGTGGCAACGTAAGTCATAGCCGTGTGAGTTGGATGATGGCTCAAGTTTATGACCTCGCCACGTGACAGAGCATCGTTTGATTGTACGGCCCGGCTGTGGGATTCGGTGACGGGGGACTGCTTGAAAGTGATTACGGATCACACCAAGTATGTGTTTGCCCTGTCATTCAGCCCGGACGGGACTCTACTGGCGAGCGGCGGCGGCGATGGTTCACTAAACGTGTACGACGTCAAGGTGGGTCGCACTCGACCTTTTAAGTGAAGGGTAGGGCTAACTGTCGGTGGAGACGCAAGAACGGATCTGGAATTGGGCATGCGGTGAAAAGACGGGGATTTTCGAAATTGACTGGAAGAGATGGGGAGAAAAGAGTTTGATTGCGATGGCGATGGAGCACAAGGTCGTCGGTGTTGTCGATCCCGCAAAGTTTCGACCCTAGCGAGAGGTTGTGTCCCTGTAAACGTACTACCGGCATCTGACTAATAATTGCTGACTAACTGCCCTCCTTTCTCTCCACCACCCGCCCCCCCTCTTCGCCAACGACCATGTTGTCCGTCGCTCTCAAGCCAGCCCTGCCCCGTGCAGTGGGCCTACGACCCGGCCCCCGCACTAGCTCCTTCAGCAATGTCTTTCGGACACGTCCTATCGTGCTTTCTCCTCTTGCCCCGCACAAGTTTGCCCGTACCATGATGACAGATGCGAAGACTGTCACGCAAGCCTCCTCGCAAGAAGCCTGGAAGAAATTCGCGATCACAGCCGTGCGTGGTAATGGCTCGCTTTTCGCTAGTTGACTCAGGTGTGTAGGCTGCTGTAGCGGGTACTGTCGTCGTGGCAGAGGGTTTCTTGAATAGGGACACCCGTGACTCGCTGACGACTGCTGAACAGTCCTATCTACACGACAGTTTCAAGTATACTGGCGGCGGCCTTGTCCTCACGGCCCTGGCTGCTCGAAGCATGTTCAGGTCTGGCGTTGCCTTCAGAATTATGTCGGCGAATCCATGTATGCACGCTTCGTTTTCCCCCTCCTTGGCTGGGCGTAATTGTGCCTCTGTCTCACAGGGCTTGTGCTCGGTGTGAGTCTTGTTGGGAGCATTGGCACGATGATGGGTGTCTATTACACCCCTCCCGATAGAACCGTACAGAAGCACCTTTTCTGGCTGGCAAGTCGTTGGTGTGTTTGATAATGCGTCTCCTGACTCGTCCCAGGGGTTCAATGCGTGTCAGGCAGCAACACTCAGCCCACTATTCTTCATCAGCCCAGCCATCTTATCTCGTGCTGCGCTGTATACGTGCGGGGTAGTTGGCTCTCTGTCCTACGTTGGCGCTACTGCAAAGTGCGTCCGTATCTCATTCCGCTGATATAGCACTTAAATATCGGGCAGGAATGACAAGTATTTGTACATGGGGGGTCCGCTCCTAGCAGGTGTGACTGTTGTAGCGCTTTCCTCGTTGGCTCCGATGGCCCTCCCTCTTGGTATGCGAGGACTAGCCGTCGCTGAATCAATCTCCCTGTACGGCGGCTTAGCCGTGTTCGGTGGATTTGTGCTTTATGAGTGGGCGTTCCCCTGACCTTGCTCCACCCTGTGTTATTGATTTCTTTAAGCACCCAAAAGATTCTGCAACACGCACGCATGGCAGAAATGGGCGCCATTCCCAGGGACCCCATGAAAGAGGCGATCGCTCTGGAACTCGACATGATCAACATCTTGTGAGCGTGGTGACGATGGACCTTGAACATACACTGACATTGTCTTAGCGTCCGTCTCGTTCAGATCCTGATGATGCGCTCTAACAACAGAAAGTGATGCACTCGATCTTAGCACGGTGGCCCCTTAGCCTCACTTGATCGATGATCCTTCCACCATCCCACGATAGTTCTGGTGTAATCATCCTGTTTCCAATTATTCTACTCGAAAACCCTAGGGATGCCTAGATACCCTTGCCCAGGTCGTGTAGGATGCCAACAAAACTTCCAGGGTCAATGATTTCTGTACCACCATAAGTGAGGCGTTTTCCAGTTTTGGTTGCCCATTCTTCGAGATTTCCGTACTCGACATAGCTCGCGCCTCCCACGACAAACACCATACCATCAGTAAATGCCATACGTCGGGCTCTGCTGGCGTTCGATGCACCGGCTCCGGCTCCACTGCTAGATCCAGAGATTCCTAGCCCTTGGACATGTCGAGGTACGCGAGGATCCAAAAACAAGTACTCATCAGTCTCCTGCAAAGATTGGTTCGACGCAGCCGATGAATCCATTAGTGCCTCGACAACTCGGGTCACGGGTAGCAGTTTGTTCGCCGGCAGGAAATTCTTTACGCCTGAAAGGAGGTTTTCCAGGCCCCCCTCCTTTAGGCGGTCGGTAAGCTAGAAATGAATGAATCATGAACTGCACCAGGAAAGAGCCGATGATAAATACGAACTTTGTTTCCAAGGGCTGTGAACCCTCTGAATAATTCTCCCTGACCACCAAGAACAGGCGTCGAGGTCCCACCGACGGCAGCGGGCACAGTCATACGTGAGATTTCTCTCGTTCGTCGAACATACTCGAATGCTGCCGTATTTGCGCCCGCATTCCTAAGCTCCGTCTCCAGCTCGGTGACATCGTCCTTGGAAACCGCGTGGTCGGGTGAAGAGAGGTAGAATACGAGGACAAGGCGGAGTTTGTCCTCGGGGCTGAAAGCACCGTCTTGCCGAGGCGCACGAAGCATCTCTAGAACCGATGATACCGTCTAACGAGTCGGAGTATGAGGACACGTATGGGTAACGGTCCAGAAAACTTACCTGCTTAGCAATCGCTTCTTCGGTGCTGAACAGTTCATCAAGACCTCTCTTCTTGATTTGTTCGAGCAGGGCTGTGGCAATGTTCATGTGGGTGTCAAGTGTCGCCTTGCGGGCGGTGAGCTCAGGGAGCTGTGTGATAGCGGTCTTCAAGTGTGCCGCATTGGACGAAAGATCGCTGTGTGGCGTCAACGACACCCACTGCAGCACTTTCCAAAGCACCGACTTACAGCTGTGAAATGTCATTGACATCGCTCACACCCGTCGACCGTGTAATTTCTGCGGCGTCTTGCTTATACTTGTTTAACTCTGCATCGATGTCCTCGGCAACTTGAGGGAACGGGTTTGCAGCGTTCTTCCCCCAGAAAAAGTCCTTTGAATCGAGGTCATACGAACGTTTTTGTGGGGTCGTGACGACGACGCGGTTAAGCTTGATCTCGAGACAATCTGACACAAGGGCTTGGTATGTCCAGCCATGTGAGATCATGGAAACAAGGTCCACATTTCTATCCAGGATAAGCAACACTGAAAGTAGTTGATCGGGACGAGAATGAGAGGACGAGAGATGGACATGATACATACATGGCCGCTGTAGATTAGAGAGTCCAGCAGAATCTTGAGAAAAGAGTGAGGCCGTTGACCCATGGGCGCGTGATGCTGAGAGCACCGCGTCTCGAATCTTGATCTCAAGTTTCTTGGCCACCATCTCCGCCGCGTTGCCCTTGGGAGCACGAATGATGGGAACATGCCCTGTGGATCGAGCTGAGTCTGATAAAAGAATGTTTGGCAACTGCCGACGCGCACCGGTAGTCACAACGGCACTGAAGATGCCACTGGCAAGGCGTTCGGTTTCGTCCTCGATCTGTTGCTTAGTCGACGACGGAGAGTTGAGAAGTCTGTAAGAGTAATGCGATGCAGGCTGAGATGGTCCCGCCTGGGAGGCTGGCGACAAAAGGGAGAACAAAGATGGGGACGGCGCAATGAACGACAGATACTGATCGACGACCTGATAGAGGACTGATCAACGCAAGGCCAGCTTCGACATGGCAAGGCGAGCTGACCAACCTGTTCGACCAACTCGCCCGCGCCAGAGGCGGCGACAGAAGCTGCAAGTTCTTCGAGGAGAGCGCGAGGTAGTGGCTCGACAAAATTGAGATGAAAAGATTCGTACAGACATTTGTCGAGGTCCTCGGATATCCGGCGTATGTTTGACAAGGTGGGAGCGACAAAGTAGATTGCGGGGACGTCCGGTAACGGTGGGCGTAGCGAGTGGAGCTGGCTGTGAGGACGTGAGAACGGTGGGGAAGACAAGATGGGGTGCATACACGTGGAGGGTTACACCGGCGTCGCGAAGGTCCTGGATGCGGAGCACTGTCGCAAGGACATCTTTCGTTTGCTGGTCCAAGACTAGCACCTTCCAGACCAGAGGGGCTGTGGAAGACGGGGTTTTGACCGCGGGGGCAGACTTGGGTTGGGTGGGTGCGGCGGACGATGCGGGTGGGTCACCGAGGCTAAGCAAGGCAAGCAATGCATCGGTCTGTGCCCGCTGCAGCGTTGTGGGCGCGATGGCCTGGGGGGGATGAGCAGAGGGCGTGGACGGAGGGCAGAGCGGCTTACATGCTTGAGCGCAGAGCTGGCCATGCTCGTCCAACTCGCAGGCGCAGGCTGACAACGCGCCGTCACGTGTCTGACCCGTTCGCGATCAGCACAGCATCCGCGCCCTTGCCCGGCAGCGGGCGGGCACGATAGCACGCGATCCCACTTTTTGGACTCGAAGCGGGGCCCGCCGTGGTCGACACCATGCGAGCCGCCGCCGACACACCAGCTGATCCACTGTCGATGGCTCGAACGCGACGCAGGACGTCACGCGCAGGTTGGGAGTCAACAAGCGCCGGCTGGGTGGAGCGCATGTGTTTCAGTTTGTTGTTTGGTCGATGGAGCTCGCCGCCTGCACTGGCAGGACGCCGGGCTCGTGCTTATCGGCGAGCGAGCGCGGTCCTGTGTGGTGCGAGCAAGCCGGGAGAGCCAGTCTGCTGGGTCCTAAGCGGCGATAGGGCAGCCGCAGAAGTGGAGCAGCAGGACGAGTGATGCGGGACGTGCACATACGTACGGCCGTATCACCATTTAAATTCGTACTCCCTGCCTCTTCCAGCTCCACCTCGCCCTCCCCTTCCGCCCATGCTGTCCGGCACAGGGCCAGCCTCTCACAGCGATCCCTTTGTATCGTACTCGCAAGCACTCCACGATTACACCCTCCGTCTCTGGACAGAATCGCGGAGGATAGCAGAGGAAAGGGCCCGATCCAGGGCTGCCCGCAAGGACGAGGTCGCTCGCAGGCGAAGGGAGATCGAGTCCCCTCCCCAGACGTCGAATTCGAGCCATACATGAACCATCCGTAGACGCCCGTTTCCGTGTCCTGTCTTGGTCGGTATCGTAACACTGCAGGCTCGTGGTCGCCCCGTCGGTTGACCTTGCGTGCATCCAGTGAGCTCGTCTACCGCCCGTGTATCAGTGCAATTCAGCAGACATCTTGTACTCCACCTATATATCATCGCCCCAACTCGTCATCTGGCCAGTGTATCAAGTGTCGGGAACGCGTCCCCTGCCTTGTGCGTACACCCTCGCTCGTCGCCCGATCCATCCGTTTGACGGCCGACTCGTGCCCAGTGCCCGTCGCCCACGCCCCGACGTCGACAGCGTCTCGACGGAGGACGGATGGACGGGAAACCCTTCTTAGCCTAGTCTATCTGTACTCACTGGCGCTCGTCTGATCGACATGGTTTGCTTAGATAGTCGTTTGCCTCGCACGGCAATCCACATTCGTCCCCTTCCCTCGAGGCGGTGGGGGGACCTTGCCCGGGGCACGCGCAGGGCGGCGCTTGAGCCGCTTGCGAGTCGCACGTTCGTCGCGTGTCGAGCGCTCGGTGCCTTCGTGCCTCGCATAAAAGCGCCCTCCGAGTTGGCGTGCACCTCTGAGCTCGGGGGGACATGCTTTTCCTCTCCGCCTGGGTGCTCGTCGCTGCGGCGCTTGCGGGTGGCCAGCAGTCCGTCTACACCGCACCCGGCGCCTTCCCCACCTCCCTGTACGCCGAGTACTACAATGACCCCACAGCAACCTCGGAGCAACCTCAGCCAGTCATATCGGACCCGGTTACCGTGAGCACCTACGTTCCGTCGCGGCCGTGTCCGAGCGTTGATCCGAGTTTTTGCCCTCGTTCCTAGCATCATGCGTTCCCGTACTCGCTCACCGATCCCAGCCACATTCCCCAGGTAAGACCCCCCCCCAACTTTAACGGTCTGATCATCCCTGAGGTCCAAGCCAGAATGATACCTCAGATCCTCATCCACTCCCTCCCGTGGCCGGATCCTCGAAGCTCTTAGAACTAGCCGTTGCACAGGTCAAGTCAATCTCTGCCAATCCCATCTTTGGATCGAATCAATGCGCTCGCTGTCAGGCAGCACTCGAGATTGCAAAGTTCCTGGCTCTAAGCGCACCTGACCAGGGCTCAAACTTTACTGTCGCCTTGTGCGAATACTTCAATTACTCGTCGTCTTGTGAGGCAAGCTATGGCCCTCTCAACCTCGGGCCGATTCTCACCCAGGTCATCTCATTTGCCGACGTCGGGGGTTATGACGGACAAGTGCGTGTCTCGGCAAGTTCTCACGTCATTCTCAGTCCTACACTATTACGCAGCTTCTCTGTGCCCAATTCCTTGGACTGTGTTCTCACCCGGACACCTTGCCTTTGAACACCACCGGCTGGTTTGCCAAGCCGAAGCCAAACCCCCTTCCCCCTCCTAGGCAGCCCAGTGGCGAGCGTTTGAAAGTGTTGCACGTCTCCGATCTCCATATCGATCCGCGTATGTCCTTTTCTCTCTTTTCATCCCCGTCTCTCGGGCTGATTCACTTGCAGGGTTCGCTAATGGTGCGGAGGCAAATTGTACCAGCGGTCTCTGTTGCCGTGAAAATGCGTATAACCGGCACAGCCCACAGACACCATTGCTACCGGCACCTCGTTTCGGCTATTTCTTGTGGTGTGTACTTGGCTGTCTCATGCTTCCTGAACTACTCAGACCCTTGCAGCGACTCCCCATTTTCATTAATCGCTGCCGTTCTCGAAGCTATCCCCGCCTTGACTGGAACCGAGACGACCGGATTCAACTTCTCCCTCTACACAGGCGATTTAACGTCCCATGACCCCCCCAACGAATTATCGAGGTGAGTTGAGCGCGTTCTCTCGAGCATCTTATTAAACAGGCGTCAAAGGGCTTATGCCGAGTATGCAGAGGTAGGTTTGCAAATGACGTGGTTTATCATTCTGAGATGTCTCCAGGTCGTGTTGTATGACCTTCTCAAACGCGCCCTTGCCCCAGGTCCCGTGTACGCAACACTAGGCAACCATGACAGTTATCCGTCTGATTTGGCGGCGTCCTATTCTCTTGGTGGCGAGTTGGGTCAACAGTTTGAATGGTTGGTCCTATTCTGCGCTCCCAGAGCCTGGCGTTTTGACGTACACCTAGGCTGTACGATCACGTCACTGCACTTTGGAATTACGAAGGCTGGTTGCTGGAAGAATCAATCGAGTACTCCCGTGCACACTATGCGGCATACATGGTGAAGCGCACCGATGGGCTGAGGATCATCAGCCTCAATACAAACTTGTGTACGTCTAGACGGGCGAGCTACATATGCAGTACGAATATCAATAACTCTTCCCAATTTCATAGGGTATCGGTGAATGCTTTCACCTTATCACCCATCGTTTGTTGAGCCATCTACAGAGCAAACTACTTCAACTATATCAACGCTTCGAACCCAGATACGTCTGGCATGATGAGGTTCCTGACGGACGAGTTGCAAGATGCCGAGGATGGAGGCGATCGCGGTACGTAGCTGGTCGTACGGGGTACGGTCCGTGCTGACCCAAGGACAGTTTGGATAATCGGACATGTGCCCAGTGGCTGGGACGGCTCTAACTCATTACTGGAACCAACAAATCTATGTATGGATATTTGCCTAGAGCCTCGTGCTCTGCTGACACCTTCGATTCTACAGTCTATCAAATGTGGGCATTCTCGATTATTGTATGGTTGTTCTCTGCTGACGAGACTCAGTGTCGACCGCTTCTCTCCTCATGTCATTGCGAGTCGGTATTCAAATCTCTCCCGTAAATAGCAGCTAACTGTGCCAAAGACGTCTTCTGGGGTCATACCCATGAGGATCAGGTGTCTGTAAGTGTTTTAGAACTCCTGTCCGCTCTGCTCCTCAGAGTCGGACGTAGATTTATTACACGAATAATGCGACAGTGATGAATACTGATACCGCTCAGACATTGGCCTGGGCACGTAGTGTTTTACTTTCCTTGCTTGAAGCTTGGTTGACGCTTTCTAGACTGGGCCTTCAGTGACTCCTCTGACAAACTTGAATACCGGTTTCCGCCTTTATGAGGTCGACTCCGCTGTACGATCGTCGTGCTTCTGGAAAAGTAGACACTAACACTAGGTTCTCATAGACTTTCGAGGTCCTCGATGCTTACACGTGAGTCCCCCCGTCCATACCGAAGCAGCCCCAATGATGTTTTGATAGTTATAAAGCCGCTGTCAACACCTTTGGTTCTCTAGAGTCTCGGGATCATGGGCCCACATTCGACCTGGAATATAGTACCAGGGATACCTATGGTATAAACATTGCGTGGGGCACTAATGATCCACTGAACGCAACTTGGTGGCAACTTGTGACCGAACGTACGTCCACGACAGGAATCGCGCCTCTCGCTAACCTTTATCGCAGAGATGGCCGTCAATTCTACTCTGGTCGAGGTATGTGGCTTCCACGTTGGATCAAGCGTTGGTTCTGACGAGTAGATCAGATATTTAACACCTATCAAGGCAAGAGCTCCGTTCTTACCCCTTCATGCACCGGAGAATGCATGGCCGCCCGAATTTGTTACATTCGCAGTGGATCTGCCAGCATTGCTAGGCAGAACTGCCCGCAGGGATACGGTTCAGTCCAATAGCAGTTACCTCCACGACGATAGTCCACACTCTGTCCGAATTACCGCTCAGTAGTTGGAAATAAATCATCTTCATGGTTTGGATATACACAGTTGAGCGGAACGAGTACATTAAACTGGGGCTTGCTGCCGAGTCAAACTATCGAATATCAGTCTAACGACGCCTTCCCCCAGCACCACCACCCAGTACCACCAACTTCTTTCCACGTCTACGACCCCCACCCCGTTGCTCAAGTTCATGCCATGCAACGTCCAGGTCCCACTCGTCACCAATCTCTGGTGTTGCATTGCGATCAATCGCCGGGGGGTGTGGAACGGAAGGTGCGGAATGAAGTGCTGAAGCAAAGCTTCTCGGACCCCATGCACCGGAGGTGGGCTGAAAGGCTGGAATGCGCGACAAGGGCTCCTCGGCTTCGAGAGCAGGCGGTTGGTGGTCGACAAGATCAAGGACAATGCTTTCTTCGCGCGACAAGAGCTTCACCCTCTCCTTTTCCCTCTCCTCTGCTCGCGCACGTGCTCGATCATCCTTCTTTTCTTTTTCCTTCCTTCGAGCAGTCCTTAACTTGAGTGCACCCTCGAAATTCTTCAGGCCGTCCGAACCCACTACCCCCTCCAGATCAGTTTCGATAAATACAACGTCCGCACCCTCCGGCATGTGAGCCAAGTATTTACAACGTTTGCGCAAGTCGTCATCGACAGTGCCCTCTGCAGCAGACTCGACACGGACAACGATTTCGTCAGGAAACGAGGGGTACCCGTTGTAATGGGAGAGCAAGATCTTGATGTCGAGCGGATGTAGAAAGACGGACGAGCCAGAGGCAGCCTGATAATAGTAATAAGTCTGCGTCGAAGGAGGGGGTGGGTTCAAATTGCGACGTTGTCGGTGGTTTCGGTTGCTTGAAGGCTGCAGTGCCCAGCCGGGGTCTGATTTGCCTGGTAGGGACGATGACGGTAGGCGCTGAATCGCCAAAAGTGCATCTGGTGTCTCGTGCAAGCCGGCCAGCCCGGTTTCGCTTGCACGGGGAGTATGCTCATCGCGACGCTGAAGGTCTTCGTATTCCTTGCGGACCTTGTCTATCGCCCTGAGGAGCAGGGGTGATTCGAGGGCAGCCGCTTTCGCCAACTGATGACGCAGCTTCTCCTCCGCAGCATCAATGTACACAACACTGAGTTCGTCCTTCATAGCCATCATCGCGCGCCGCTCGACGCCGAGCATATCCAGTTCCTTGCAGAGATCGGCAATCAGATATTGCGGGGTGGCCAGCATGAATTTGGCAAAATTGTATACGTCGGGAAGGAAATAAAATGGGGCCTGATGAGGTGGAAGGAGGTCTGAAGGCCACGTCTTTGAACGGGGAAGTGCCAGAGTGCTTATCTGGGGCCGTAGCATGAGACGCATGCGCAAGAAGGAGCCCGTACGAGGGGTGGTTTGGAGTGAATCATCAAGGGAACAGGTAGATGAGCTGCCCGAAGCGGGGTGGTCGAGAGCCTCATCCATTGAAGTCGAACCTGGGAACCATTTAACGCTCTTGAGCTGTTTTGCGTTAACGGAATCAAAGCAAATAGGACAACGAGCCCATTTAAGACTGTCTGAGAGACTCAAGTAATGGAGGATACACGGGAAACAGAATACCTGGAATAATTCAGTGAGGAAGTAAGACCACTGCTGTGGACACTGACATGACCGCATTTCGTCATCCTGGGGGCCACAGGCGGGGAAAGGCAGATCGGACAGGTAGTCAGGCCTTCATCCAGAGTGCAAGTCTCACCACCCGTTGTCGACGCATAGGCAGACGCTCGTGGGACGAGCACCTGCAGTATGTCTTGCCATTGGAAGAAACTGACGGAGGAGACTCAGAAAACAACGAGAGATGAAACGAAAGAAACGTACATGTCCGGATCCGCGAAATGGACGGTGTAGTCGCCGGCAGGATTCATGATGAATCGGTACTGGGCATTCACAAACCCTAGGTGGGAGGCGGGTCAGGGCAGGAAGGAATGTGACGGAGGATGTACCTACTCTCCTTGTTCCAAACGCCATGGGCGGTGGACTTCCTGCCACGCCTGGGCGGGGCCTGTGGATGAGACTGGCGGGGAGGGAGGGTGAAGTTGAGGAGGTGATTGAGAGACTGGGCAGAGGCCATCTTGGCAGGGCGCTTTGGGGTGCTTTGTCCGGATGGCTCAGAGGCCATCGGGACCGACAATCCCCTGGAGGTGGAGGGAACCCAAGCCAGCGCCAGGCGGGCATGCCGACCTACCTCCAGGTCACGTGTCTCTCTTCCTCCCCACCATGCCCAAGGGCAAAGGCCTCAACCCGGCAGACGCCTACCGTGCGTGTCGCCCCGCACCCGCCCGTGCGCCGCTCACCACCAGCCCCGTCCAGGAAAGGCCCAGCGCAAGAAGGAGCTCAAGAAGGCATGTCCTCTGATTCTGCACACCGCGTTGCCGCTGACGCGCCCCATTGCAGTAGAACAAGACGGAAAGAGCCAAGGCCCGTGACTTTGCCTTGGTCAAGAAAGACACGCGAGGTCAGCCATGTCGTCCCCCTCGGCACATTCGCTCATCGTCTCTCAGACCTCGAGGATGAGATCGAAAAGCTGGAGGCCGGCGCGGAATTGTCTGCCTCGGACACATCCCGACTCGCCAGTCTCAAAAACGAGCTGTCAAAAATCAAAGAGAAGAAGGACGAATATGTGAAGGAGCATCCCGAGCACCGCAAGCTCGTCTATCGCTCGCGTAGACAGGACAAGGGTGAAGGTCAGGTGGAGGCCCCTCCCCCTGCGGAACAGAAAAGAAACCTGTTCAACAAGCATGGCCTTCCCCGGCACCCGGAGCGTAGTATTTACTACGATGCCGTCATGAATCCTTATGGCGTTCCCCCGCCTGGCATGCCTTACATCGAGAGGCGTGAGTGCTCGGCCAGAATCTTTCCTGTCCATTCACTGCTCACTTTTATAGCCCTCGCTACGGACGAGGCGCACAGCGATCAAGATGCTGAAGGTCTGCCTTGTGCTTCCCCGCTTTGCTGTAGTGCTTACTCGTTTGAAGGATCGAGTGATGATATCGTTATGCCCGAGGGCCCGCCGCCGGGCGCTCCTCTGGATGAACCTGAAAGTGGCAGTGACGACGACATCCCCATGCCAGCGGGACCTCCGCCGAGTACTTTTCCAGGTTCTTTTCGATACGATTGTTGCAGAATGATGCTGAGGTTCAGGCAGACCAGAACATTCCGGCGCCCCCAAGTATGGTCCCTCCCCCATTCCCGCCTCCCCCTCCGCATATGCTATTCAACACGCCATTGTTCGTGAATCCTTCCCCGCCGCAAGTACCGCCTGATTTCAACGTTTACACAAGCCTGCCAGGCGGTACGCCGGCATCATTACCCCCTCCCGGTTTTTTTCCTCGGCGCGTTCAGTCCGCTGCTGCGACTCAAGATCCCCTTTCGTCCGTCCCCCATCAAACTTACCAAGCCCACCGTGCTAGTCAACTGCCCCCGGGACACCCTTCTTTGCCTCCAAAGCCCCTCAGTGGCCCCCTTGGCGATGTCCCTACGGTTGCCGTGCACTCGAGTGCCACGATCTCAGCTGGACCCGAATTGCGTGATTTGAAAAAGGAAGCAACAACCTTTGTCCCGGCGTCGCTGAGAAAGAAGAAGCTTTCGGGGACACCTAGTACCCCCAAAGTCAACGCTGCGCCCTCTGTGAACGTCGGTTCGGAAGCAACGTCTCCTCTGGCTCGCCCCGACCTTGTCGGCGTGCTGAAGAGTCAGTTGGGAACTGTCACCGCCCCTGCATCGAATAGCCAAGTGCCAGCCAAGGCACCGGGGGCCCAAACCATGAAAGGAAGAGACGACTATCAGAAATTTGTCGATGAAATGAGCGACTTGTTAGGTCCGCCTGGTGGCTCATGATCCTCTGGTGCTTCTCTAGTCTTGGAGTGGGCCCGTCCTAGATGTGGTTACTAGCGAGCCGTGGCGTCGGACTACGATACTTGTACTGATGCTCCAAAGTAATCATGTGTGCTTGGGTCGAAAGCGGAGATTGTAGGACACACGTTCCTGCAACGACGCGCATTCGTGTCTGTTTTTGCATGAGCGAGGTCATCTTGCTTTGCCCGAGACCGCTCGCACGATACGGTGGACGCTTCGTCCTCCTGCCCCTACTTCCTCAGCAACCGCCCTTGAAGCCCCTCCCGCTGGAAATTTGGGCGAGGATATTCATCCTTGCCTTATCGGCGGATGCATCACAACAATCGCATCGCAGGCCTGGCACCACCGCAAGCAGATCACCATGCTGTGTCTCGTTGATGTTGGTGTGCAGATCTTTTCGTGTGAGTCTTGTCCATCGTCCGATGCGTCCACATCTCCCCGTTTGACGACACCCGACCCACAGGAAGTGGCCTCGCCGCTTCTGTATTCAAACGTGAAGCTCTACACCACCCGTGGCCTGGAAAAGTTCGCTCTACGACTTCGCACCGGCGACCAGCTGTGGGATTCCATTCGCAGAATACCATACTCTACTCCCGGCAGATGGGTTCAGACCTTCGATCTATCCGAGATAACGGCCGCGCACGACTCCAGACAGGCATTCATGGTAGACTCGCTACTCACCACGCTCTTTCCCCTGATGCCATTCATGGAACATCTGTCATTGTCGCCAGCACTTCCGCTGAGCCGCCGTGTACTTGCCTCTCTGACCAGCAGAGACGGTAGTTCCATTCTGAGGACTCTGAACGGTGTTTGTTATATCGCAGCATTCAGCTCTGCGATTTCCGTCGAGGCCGATCCCCTGGTTGGGCTACTTCGAACATGTCATCTACTCGAGCATCTGGAAGTCGTCGGGAGTGATATGGAGCCAGCGGACGCGGAGCCTGACAATCAAGAACGAGTCGAAATTCCAGCCACAAACGTGAAACTGGACCTTCCCCGATTGCATACACTGACTCTACTATCTATGCCCTCGTCCTCTCTTTTGCACGCTCTGCTAAATGCCGCTCTTCCACGCCTAAGTGCTTTGTTTATCACACCATATGACGATATTCCTTATCCAAGAGCTCTCACAACGCGCTTCCTTGATATACACGGTAAATCGCTTTCGACCCTTTCACTCTTCACTCCCAAATCCTGGCCCACTCGGCTTCATCCTTCTCCGGGCACACTATTCCACGCCTGTCCAAACCTACGCCATCTCTCGCTTGAGAGCCCACTGCCTGCGTTGGTGCCCCCCAATTTTGCAGACTCGGCGGTAATCCCATTGGAGATCCTCTCCATCCCTCGACCGAATCACGATTTTTGGAGAACCTTGGAGACATTGCTTCCTTCGTTGCCCTCGCTGAATGTCGTACGCACGAGAGACGTACGATGGCTGCGGAAGGGCTTGAGCCATCACGCTCAAGGAGCCGGCGTTCAGGGCGAGATGAGAATTTGGAGACAGCGTCTAGCCAAGCGGGGCATTTGCCTTGTGGACGCGGATTGGAAAGACATGGCGTGATTCAGTGAGGCTGCGATGTGTATGTACGCCAGATCTGGTCTCCTTGCATGGGCCAATGCATAGCTCTCCTCAGCCAGCAGCATTTTGGAAGCATGGATCCAAGGAATGCACGTTTTTCGACGTCTCTGCCCCACGTTCGATCTGTTTTTGCACCAGGAGACTGTGCACCTCGTCCACACCAGCGACGCAACGTGACATCTTCCAAAGGGCCAAAGGATATGTGTCAGTGTTCTTCCCATGCCCTCTAGATCACGTCAACGGATTGTGCTCGTGCCGCTCGCACCAAGAACGATACCGGACCCGAATGTAGTGTCGCGCCGTAGTGAACGCCAAAAGGATGAGGGTATAAAATTTGTGTCAGAATAGAAATTCGTGGGGGAGGGGCCTAATGAGAAATGAGAAGTAGCCTCGATCGCTGAACTGGAGACCGAGGAGGGAGAGGAGTGAGTTTAATGAAAAAATAGCTAATCACTACTCTCACCGCCACTCAGAAATGGTCACAGAGATGACTCATCCAATGGTTCGCATGCAAAATTTCGCATCCGTTCTGCACGAGTCTGTCCAAGGCTGGGGAGAGGCGCGAATCCCCAACAATCTGCTGCCAGTCCCCGTACAGGACAATGCGCCTGAGAGAGGGAAGAGATCTGCCGGAAAGGAAGTCGAAATGGCGGTCGAGATGTCTCCAATTATTGTTGAGAATGCCGCACGGGAAGGCATGAATTCCTATACACTGGAGGCAAGATTGCTCGACCAGCACCGGCTCGGTGGGTGGTGCCGTGAAGTTGACAAAGTAGTTGAAGACTTTCAGTCGTGGACATCCCCGAAGCAATGTCGAGACCTGGTCGGACATGTGGAAAGCAACGTTTTTCCCAAACTCGACCGTGCATAGCTGGTTCCCGAAATAGCGCCATAAGACTTCCAGCCCACTATGATCAGCCGGAAAGTCAACGGCGACGTGGACGAGGGAAGGGAGTTCCCACCGCCCGATTTGCCACACAAACAGTGCGTTCATCCGTCTTAAGCGAAGTGTTGTCAGGACTGGCAGTCGAATTGGGGCGTTTAATTGCATGGAGGTCATCCAAAGGTCGCCGCCGAGAGAGAGGAATTGCAAAGAAGGGGCATTGCGAAGGACATCCATCAAGGAATTGATACCACCCGAGCGAGCAGCGTTGTTATAATGCCACCACTCCAGCCGCGTAAGGGACGATAAGGATACGATCTCCGCAGGGAATTCGTAGCGCACGGAATAGCGATGTGGGTCGAAGAAAGGCCGGACCAGTGTCCTGAGAGATGTGCAACTGCCGAGGATTTCGACGACGTCGTGGGTGTCGCCAGGCTTCTCGGTTGCAGTACGGGCGTAGGGGAGTTCGAGGCGGTGGACGAATCTTCCAAGGGGGTGTCCTTGGAGTGCGTCATCTGTGTGATGGTGGTCAGCCAGGACTGTCTTGAGGGTCCCTGGGTCACGTCCGACCCGCACGTCCTCGTAGAGGAAGACGGTGGCGAGGGTCCGCCAGAGGCGGCACACCTGGACAAGAGAGCGCCTCGTCTCCAACGATTCGTCGGGCGTCTGCGCCTGCAGCGACGTGCGGAACGGCTCGTAATATGGTGGGGGATAACCGTCCGAGGGATAAGTCGCCCAGCGGAAGACGACGATCCAAAGTTCGGGAGGCAGCTGGCGAGGCATGTGCAAGTCACTGTCAAGCCTTGGAGTCTCGCGCCAACACTCAAGCAGAATATACGAATCGATTTGGACGCATGAGAAGTGCGTCAAAGCAGAAGCATGCAGGACCCTATGGTATCATCTTGTCGAGAAGAGGATAAATAGAACATGTAGGAACAAGAAAGAGACGTTATAGTTGATGACAACAACACCAAGGAGAAGCAACTCGGTAATCTCAGCGCCATTAAAAACGTCAAGTTCGTGGAGTGCATGACGGTGTCCATGAGAGAAAGCGAAAGATGGAAGTCACCCACTATATAATCTGAAGATAATTTGAAGGCGCAACTGGAGGAAGGGGTGAACAAGGGGGGGTAGGGGGCACAGAAAACTCACTGCCGGTAGTTCCGTCAGTCTTCTTTGCTTGCCACCACTTGCCCTGCTTGTCAAGGATGTCGAGGATTTCGCCCTTGACGAAGGAAATTTCATTTGGATCGTCAGGGGAAGCGGTGTCTGAAATACGCGTAAAAAAGAAGGGAAAAATCACAGCAAAGAGCGGGAACCACGGACACGCATAGAGGGCCTTTGCCTTGTATGTGAAAGATTCCTGTTCTGGGCCAGCATCGGGAGAGGGATTAGTGGGACTGAGGGTAGCACCTGCACCAACACCGGCAGCACCTGAGCCGACGAGAGGGGAGGTTGCCGAGTTGACTTGATCCGGGGCAGCAAGCTGGCTGGGTGGAGGGACTGGTGTACCTTGGGCGCTGACGGGGGGTGCAGGGACGGTGCCAAGAGGGCGAGGCGGGCCGTCGATGCTACCGCTAGCTACGATACTGTTCTGGCTCCTTATGGCAGCGGGGCCGATGGTAGCGGGAGGTTTAGAAGCGGGGTCGTAGGGGATATCCTGTGGGCCGATGCCAGCACCGGTGGAGTAGTTGGGCATGTAGCCGTTTGAGGATACATTGTGGACAGAAGGGCCGCGGGTTCTGCGACGACGCGACGGGGGAGAAAGCCCGCCGGTTCCGAGTGAGTTGAAGAGGTGGAGGGCAAGGGAGTCCTCCTCCGAGGTGAAGTAGAGGACCCAGAGGATGTCGACGATAGCGAGGATGAGCCAGCCTGCAGCCATGGCGTCGACGGCAGCGTGATGAGAGTAGATGCTGTTGTTCACGCTGAGGACTGCAAACACGATTGCGACGGCACCAAATGTGGAAATTTGGAAACGGTGCATGGCGATAGAGTCGGTTGCGAGGGTGTGCACGACGCCAAGGATGAGGAAGAGCTGGAGGAAGATGGCGAACCAGGCGACGCCGACATTCCCGACTGCAAGAGGGGTGAGTGGGGACGGGTGCGGGAGGAAGAGGGGGCGCACACTGAGCATCCGCGATGGCCTGAGATATGAATGCGATGAACCAGGCAAGCTGTGGACGTTCGTCAGGCGGGGCGGCGGGCTGGGACGGGCACGTACGACGGCGAGGACGGTGGTGAAGAGGAAGAGGTAGTGGGTGAGGATGGGCGTGAAGTCGAGCCCGTCGTTTGCTCGGGGAGGCATGTTTGATCGCTTTCGAACCAGCCAGCCTTTTTTTTTTCGTGGCCCACATCCATTTCCCACGCTCGCCATGGACTCTGCCATGCCCCGTCCCCGCACGGCCGACCCCGCGCAGAAACAGGACCGCCCGCTCAACGTCACGGACGCGCTCAGCTACCTCGATGCGGTCAAGGTGCAGTTCCAGGACAAGCCCGACGTGTACAACCACTTCCTCGACATCATGAAGGACTTCAAGAGCGAAGTGTAAGCCCGCCCGCCCGCGCTCGCCCCCCGCTCATCCGTCCCAGCATCGACACCCCCGGCGTCATCGACCGCGTCTCGATGCTCTTCCACGGTAACCCGTCCCTCATACAGGGCTTCAACACCTTCCTCCCGCCCGGCTACAGGATCGACACCGCCGCCGACCCGCGTGACCCCAACGCCATCCGCGTCACCACCCCGTCCGGCACGACGACCCAGTCGACCATGAGGCCCTCCGCCCCACCGCTTTCCCATCTCCCCTCGCGCGCCATCACCCCCTACCAGCCCTCCGACTCCTTCCCCTTGGGCGTTCCGCCCGCCTCCACCACCGCCGTCGCCACCTTCCTCGGCGGCCTTGGCGCCAGGCCCCTCGACAGCAAACCCGCTGGCGAATTCAACCACGCGATCCAGTACCTCAACAAGATAAAGGCGCGGTACACCAATGACCCAGATACCTACAAGCAGTTCCTCGAGATCCTCCAGACATACCAAAAGGAACAACGTCACTTACAGGACGTGAGCCTTTCTCTGCCCTCCGCCACTCTCGCCTCACTCGCCATGCAGTCCCAGGTGTACGCCCAGGTTCAGCTCCTCTTCAAGGATGCCCCCGACCTCTTATCTGAATTCAAGGACTTTCTCCCCGAGGCCTCCATGGCCTTTGCTCCCCCCGGCCTCCCCGGCATCCTCGCCCAGCCAACTCTCGGCCCCGGCATCCCAGCACAGTGGTCGGATATAGACAAGGACAAGAGCTCAAAGAAACCGACCGTCGCAGCACCAAAGAAGAGACGTAAAGCTCCCGAAAAGGACACCACGCCAGTCCCTTCTTCTCGGTCACTACCCACTCGTGTCCGTTCTCGCCTTGCTCCCCCCATTTATGGCTGACCGGTCACTCAGACAAAGAAACCAAAGCATACTCACAAGCCCGGAGAGCCAGAATCACCTCATTACACTTCCTATGCTCTACCACCACCTTCGCCACCCCACCCAACCTCACTCCCTCAATCCCATGCCATACCACAACCCCCACTTCCTCACATGGGCATGTTGCCTCCTGTCATGAGCGTACCTCATTCCGCCATTCAAACACCCCCCGACGAGCTCTTGTTCTTTGAGCGCGCAAAGCGAACGCTAGAAAGCAGGGACACCTACGAAGAATTCCTCAAGCTGCTCACCCTCTACTCAAAGGACATCATCGATGCCAAAACCCTCGTCGACTTGTCCCAAGTCTTCCTGGGCGACGGCGACTTACTCGCACAGTTCAAGGACGTACTCCGTGTGGATGAGTTCCAGTCCAGTGTCGATCACGGTCCCCCGGGCAGCATTCGCACCGGCCCACCAGAGCCATTACCTGCTCTTCCAGCAGACGAAGGGGAGGGGCCGAGCTACCGTAAGCTGCCAGAAAGTGTAAGTCACCGCTGGATCGGCCCTCGAACGCACCTTTACATTGCATGTAGGAAGTCAACCTGGCGTGTTCTAGTCGCGACGAGTTGTGTCGATCTGTCTTAAATGACGTCTGGGTTTCTCATCCAACATGGGCATCAGAAGAGGCCGGGTTCATCTCTCATAAGAAGAACTCGTTTGAAGAAGCGCTCCACAAGAGTGAGGAGGAACGACACGAATATCACGTCCAACTCGAGGCACTTGGTCGCACCATCGCCCTATTCGAGCCCCTTAACGTGCGCATCGAAGAAATGACCAATGAGGAACGCGCAACTTTTCGGCTCAAGGCTGGTTTTGGTGGACCCAGCAGGAGCATTTATCATCGCACGTTGAAGAAGGTTTATGGACGTGATGCTAGTGCGGAAGTCATTCAGGCCTTGCAAGATTGCCCCAGCGTCGCAGTGCCAGTTGTGCTCGGGCGTCTCAAGGCCAAGGACGAAGAGTGGCGCCGCATACAGCGAGAGTGGAACAAGACTTGGCGTGAGGTTGACGCGAAAAACTTCTACAGATCTCTTGATCATCAAGGAGGCCCGTTCAAGCAGAATGACAAGAAACATGTTACACCCAAACACTTTGTGCAGCATATTGAGGGCGTCAAGGAAGTTCAAGAGCAAAAGTTTGTGCAACGAGGCCGACCTTTTTTTGCTACAGGCTCAGTGGGGCATCAGGTAGAATTTGATTTTCATCAGACGTCCGTACTGCACGATTCGCTCCGTCTGGTCTACTCCTTTTTAGATCACTCTCATGCGCAATACAGCACATCGGAACGGCGGGCAGTCGAAGGTTTTCTGCGTCAATTTGTGCCTTTATTTTACATGTCTCCCCCACATGAATTCGACGCCATATGCACACCCTTGGACGGTTTGCAGGACGATGATTTGGAGCATGAAGCAACGTACAGCAGGGGCAAACCAGCATTCAGTTCGTCGACCACAGTTGCGAATTCGCGCAAACCGCTCTCCAGATCATCCCAAGAAGAGTCACCTGGACAGGACGCGAGGGACGTGAACGCTCTAACACCGACTCCTCCGCGTTCTCACGCCGCTGATAATTCCAGAGGATTACAGGGATTTTCGGGGAACAGCCTTAGCGACGTCTGGATTCGCACTGCCCAGACCTGTGCCGATATTGTCGACGTCCCGAAACGCAAACCGTTTTTTGCCAACACGACTATCTATACATTGTTGTGTTTACTGCAGGTAGTTGACTTGCTCCCCAGCTCGCCTCGACTGACTTGTTTATTCTGCAGTTGATCTACTTCCGGCTGATCACATGCAAGGATGATGGGGCTAAACATGTGGCAGAGAATCTGAATCCTTTGGATAGCAACCCGATTGCCACCGGACTAGGGTTAGACGACCCGAATGGGCCCGGTGTTGTCCTTAGGCAGGCTATGGAAGCATTGGGAGAACAGAGACCAAGCAACACCCCGGACTTGGTTTACGTGTACTTTATAGATGCCTGTGAAAAGCTCTTTGACGGCGAGCTTGAGGCGAATTTGTTTGAGGAACACATGCGATGGTTCTTTGGGAACCAGGTGAGTGACCGAGGATTCACATTCGGGCGTGTGCTAGAAACAGCACACAGGCCTATCTCCTGTTCACGCTGGACAAGCTCATTGCCGCGTTCATCAAGCAGGTTGGGGATCAAGTCGGTGCACACTACAGGATGAGACTAACGTGATCCGATGACGCAGGTGCAGATCGTGCTATCAGACGGCAAGTCGCAGGAGCTGCTGACGATGCTGCAAGACGTGCGCAAGGCTGGGAAGCTAACGAACCAGGATATGATCCGATATCGTCGAGAGGCTGAGCGGCACGTGGGATCAGACGAGCATTTATATCGCATCGAATGGGTGCGTGCATGATTGCTAATTTTAGAACGCGACCCTCACTGGGAGTGGGCAGGACCCGCGACCGAAGAAGATGCTCGTCCAGCTCCTCGAAGGCAGCGACCCCAGCGCCGAGGTCGACCGGTCCGCGGTGGGACGATGGCGCGAGTACGTGGACTCGTATGTGCTGCGCCAGCCCACAGAGTGGATGCCAGAGCGCAAGGATGACGGAAAGGGCGCACTATTTTTACGCAAGTGGGTGTCCTTGAGGGGATGGAGTCGCTCGCTCGCTAACCGGACGGACTGAAATAGGTCGCTGTCGGTAGACGAGTCGACCATTGCGCGCAGTGAGATGAGGATCCGGATAAGCCTGCGGACGTACAGGCTATTTTACGAGGCAGGCACGGAGGATGTGCTTGTGCAGAGACGGGGCAAGGAGGAAGAGAAGGCGCTGCAGGAGCGGGTGCGGAGACGGGACGAGGAACGACGACGGTGCCGGCTCCTGCAGGATTGACGTTGGCAATATCGCCTAATGCGTGCCGTGGAAATAGCCGGGGTGCCTATATCCAAATATAGACTTGAATGAATTATTTTTTGCACGGAGTGTTCTTATTCTTACTTAAGCTGCTGGCGTTCCCGCCCACGTCGTTGGGTGTCCCTTGCTCTCTCTCAGCTCCGTGGCCGACGACGGGCTGGCCGTTCTGCGCGACCGGCAAGGACACTTTTTGCTGACCGGGCGCTGTCTCGTCACGACGCTGTTATTTGCTGGGCCTCTCTTCGGCTCGGTCTCCGCATTAAGCCACGCCGTGTCCGCAAGACTCTCTTGGCACGTCTTCTGTGCTTTCTTGTATCATGGCCAAGCCAAAACATGGCCGGTGGAACAGCTGCCCCAGACAATCATTTCTCTCTCCAGACTCCCGTACCCAGCCCCACTCCCATGCCCCTTCCCGTCCCTTGCCACGCGCCCCCTCCCCGGCTGTCCTCTCCGCCCTTGCGGTCATCGCCGCCGCCCCATCCGTTGTCGCGGGCAGTCCCCTCCCCAGGTCTCCTCCCTCCTTCCTTTGCCCGTTTATCGAACGTGAAAATACTGCCACTTCCTCGAACGTCTTCGTCCAACCTCCCGTGCCTACGTCCACGCCCATCCCTTCCACCTCCACAACGTCCTCGTCCCCTACCCCACGCCCAAATCGATTTCAGCGTCACGTGATTGCGGATAGATATATTGAAGGATCCGACAATCTTTGGCGGAAAACCGATGCGTGGACTTTGTACGGCTCAACAGTGAGTGTGACCCTAACTCGGCAACTCTTTCCTCTGTCCCAACATGTCCTTCCAGCATTGTACCACTTCGACCGTTGCGAGCACACCTAGCTCACAATCTCAGCAGATCACCCTTCAAACGTCTATTGCTGTCTCTACTTCTCCCTCTGCTGCGCCAGCATTTGACGCCGCGGCCTTACCCGCGGGGTGGGATAGCACAAGCAGTTCCGGCTCTAATACCGAGTCAACCATCATTCTTGCGCTAGCCATCGTTTTGGCCGGCTCTATATGTGTTTTTATGATTGGCTGTCTCGTTTGGAGGAGGCGGAGGAAAAGGATGAAGGACATAGAACGCAAACTTGGGAAAAAACACAGTACCGATGACGATCCCCGGGACACTGAGCAGGAGCAAGATACTCAGGGGAGAATGCGCATGTGGGCAAAGGCGAGTGCTCGCTGGAAATCCAATATTCGTCAATCCGCGCGTAGGCGGAGAAAAAGACCCTTGGGCACTTCCACAGTCAACCGACCCATATCTCCGACGGATTGTGATCCACAGGTGACTGTCGCTTCCCCGTCGCGTCGGAGTTCGTTTGCGGCCGAGGAGTCAGGCCCCTCGAGACTGGACGTTATGTTACGTCCTGATGACGATTTGACCGAAACACCCGTTCAGCACGACATCTTTCGCGCTGTGTCGCCTCCCACTTACGGAGCATCACTCGCTTCTAGATTCCCCCGCCCATCTAGCCCCATCGTATCTAATCCAAGTCCGACACCACCAGACCTCCCGCACGCAACCCAGCTTGGCGATCACTCTTCCCTTAAAGATGGTGAACGGCTTCCCTATCTGCCTCGAAGTGATGGCCATGTAGCCACAGATGACAAGGCGCAACTTGCCCGCATTCGGTTGCTAGCAAGCTCACCACCCACTGTGCGTGATGCGGCCGTGAGTGCAGGCACCACCGCAATGGTTTCTGCCCCAGAGTGGCACGAGGTAGAGAACGATGACTTGGAGGACTTGGGAGCGAACATGACCGATGCACCCTTGTCTTTCCACAATTTTGGTTTACCCCCCTCCTTTCCTTCGCCTCCTTCCAAAGCCGCCATGTCTCTTGGGTATCTGGAAGACCAGCCTCTCCGCTGTAGAGAGGAAGGCGACATTTCAGAATCCCTTCCCATTTCTGGGCCTACAGGACCTTTATCCGGAGCATTCTCGAATGCGCCTCCTATCGACTACCCTGGACTAGAGCCATCTGCGCCTTCCCTAGAAGGTGAAGACGATTCATTTCGGGATTGGGACGAGCAATCATCTTACGTCCCTGAACTCCCCACCTTGGCAGACGAGGGTCTTTGCGAGTCGGAATCGTCTACACCGCCAAGTATATCTACTCCATCACCCCTTTCCATCCTGCCTTCACGGAGGCCTACTCCCAGAGATAGTATACTCCCTCGATACCATCCTTGAGATTTTCGCAGGCCTGGGACAATATCCAAGGACTCGTGCACTATGTATAAGTACTGATACAATGTCACTAATTTTCTTGCGGATTGTGCTCGGTAGAATCGACTTCGTTGATCACGTGAGGCTCTGTGTGTCGGCGGTCCCTATCTTCATGTCACGAGGCCACTACGGTCATGGGGAAATCTCAGAAGAAACGGACGATGCGCAGGCATAATCCGATGAGGGTCCCAGGCTCACATCTACCCCACGGTCTTGCGTCTGCCGAGTCTGCCTCCACAAAAAAAGAGGCTGTCTTACCGATTATTCAAAAGGTACGCCCGCCGTGTTCAAGAGACCCATCATCTGGTTTAGTCATGCGACACAGATGGAGAGTCCTGATGGATCGGAACGCAAATGGGCATGTGTCGCGGCATCTAACCTCATACAAAATGACCCGTCTACCCGGAGATTACTGCAAGGTAAAAATGTGGTTGGAGTTCTGATTACCCGCCTGTCGGATAGTGAAGAGGAAGTGTGGATCGAGGCTGCTGGCACTCTACGGTTTGCGAGGTCGGTCCTCTCCCGACCACCTTTGACCCTTTACACTCTAGAAATCTGTGTGTCGATGGTGGATACGACGTTTGTGCGGAAATGTACAATAAAAATATCCTTGCCCCACTGAGGACGTTCGTGCCAAAGGTATGTGACAGCATCGCCCAGGATCTCAACCTCATTGAATTATATGGTCTCTTCGCAAGATATCTGCAGCACTCGCTCAACTTCTTGAGTCCCCTAGAAATGCCCTCGAGAATACTAAAAAGGTGGTGTACGAGTTTGCTGACAACGTGATCACTATATTGTGGTGCCTGTCGTGAGTACAAGAACTCCTCTCGATGTCTCCCTTTTGTCTTAGGTTGATTAGGGAGACTTCCAACAAGGCTCTCAATGCCATCAACCAAATCAATCTTATCCCGTTTTTAATGTCTTTCTTGTCGTCCCGTCACGAGTTACCTATATCCACTGTAGTTTCAGCAGGTGGACCTTTTTCGTCCACCCATTGGCTTTCCACCGAGCTAACCGGTCTCGCGCAGCACAAAGTTTATATGTTCTCACAGACGACAATCAGACAGCCATAGATGAAGTTCGTTCTGATGCTAGCTATAGCTCGCGTCTGCTGGACATTATAGGCGAGCATGATCCTCACGGAACGCCAACAGATTCCTCCAGAGATCGTTTCGAGATTCTCAAAGTCTTGTGCTGTGGTGAGATTCTTGTTTTGAAACGCAGCGTATCATGGGCCGACCTCTGAGCAGGTGTTATTAGTAATGTATCGCCACTGCCGCCACCCAGTGCTGCCTCTGGTCTCGACATTAATATCGATCTTTTGCTTCCTGTTTTGCGACCTATTATTTCTTCAGTGGTTTTAGATGAAGTAGCGCAACGGGTTCAGGCGCTTGTGACTCGGCAGGTTAGTTGAGCCACGAAGCGCCAGATCATCCTTGAATTCTTGCTCAAGGCAGACGACCTGCCACTCATCGAGAAGTTGTCTTTCAAAAACACACCAAAGTCAGACCACAAGTCGCAGACAGAGCTAGACCTAGAACGATTGGAAAACAGACTAAGGACAGTCCAGCTCGCTCTTGAGATTCTGACAGGAGCATGTGCAACGCTGCCGGACCCCGTTCCGAGTATCTCGACAGATGACAATGACGAGGATCTGGAAAGTACGGGTGTTTCACTTCCTGTCCGACAGCCGAGTAACTATTTCAAGACGAGGATGTTGAAATGGGAGGTGACATACTCGAAGAGATGCCACCGGATGAAAATACAGGCCCAAGCAAAGATACAAAGCGATCCTTTACAGCTCGGATCCCTGACCTAGTACAACCTCTTCTAGCTCTAATCCGTCCGACGATCCTTTCCTTCCCACCCTCATCCAGTACATTAACCCATCCCCCGACAACTTCAGCACTCTGTGCCATCCATGTGCGTGCTTTCGAATGTCTTAATAATATATTCCTTTCGCTTTCTGCCTCTCCGGGCGCGCAGCTCGCTGTGGGTGAACATGCTGGACGTGACGTTTGGGCAGCAATATGGGGGGCACTGTCTAAAGTTGGACCTGGCACTGCTACAGAGCAGGAACGCGAGAGGAAAATATGGGAAATTGGCGTTGGCGTCCTTTGGGGCATTGGGAGAATCTGGAGAGGCAGATTGGTGAGAAATGCAGTCGGCGTGCGCGGCCAATCTCAACTATCTCTAGGTTCCAGTAGATCAGCAAGCCCAGACTTTGATTAATGTGTGCGAGACGAGTGCGGAAACCCAAGTGCAGGTAAAGTGTATTGGGACGCTGGAATGCCTGGCACAACACCCGGAGTCCGTACAGGCAAATCGAGTACGTTGTTCGGTTGATTGTGTCAAATTGTTCGCTTCATATTTCCAATAGGCAATAGCTAGCTATCTTATTTCCATCTTACCGACCGCGACGGCGCCGTCAACCAAATGCACTGAATTGCTCCTCCAAGCAGTCTCTGCCTTGATCGATATTTATTCGGACGAGAGGCTTGCGTACGACATCAACTTTAGAGACGGCGGATTTCTGGAACGCCTCGAGGAGAGTGTCGACGGGGTGCGAGGAGCGGTAAGATCGATCGATCGTCGAAAGGAAGGAGATCTGAGGCTGAGAGGGGAGGAGGTACGAGACAACTTGGTAGCGTTCGTGGCGTACAGGCGGGCACTTTGAGTTCACGCCCATAAATGGAAACGCGCTCGAAAAGGCAGATGGTCCGTGCGCGGCTGGGAGACACATATAAGCGGGGGCCGAGGGTAGGTCGAGCTTCATACTTACCTTGATGGCGCATGCCCCTTCAAGTATCCGGGCGTGCGGGCCGTTGGGATCTTCCATAGCACGGCGACCCTGTCCACACAGAGGGTAACTGCGGCTTGTATGGGCTTCGGCTCATGCACTGTCTCAATATTTTCCTGTCCTGCCATGGCCACTCTGGCTGGGCAGGCCATCTTTTTTTTTTTTTTGGTCCCTGCTCCCTCCTAACCCTAACCCTATTGTCCAAGATGATTTGATAATTTTATTTTCACTGCTTTTCTCACTCTGCCTGGGCACTATTGTCTTGCCACTGTATTCTAGACGCTTTCGCTTACCCGTCCTGCAGCGAGTAATCCACGTGAATTACATCCTTCTATATGCTGGTACAGCTACCATTACTGCGCATCAGTTGTCCGGGACGACATGCGTGCTCTAAACCATGAAGCACTCAGCGTGCGCACTGCGCACGTTGAACCAAATGACTCGCCTTGTTACCGTCGAACGGACTCATGCCTGCAGCAACCCGGCTGCCTGCGATCAGAGCACTCCAGTCGATGATGTCCCATTGGTGGGTACCCTCCAGTTGCTGCTCTTGGTGGATGGACCTCGCCGTGAGCATACGTTGGTGAGCTATATCTACCACCGGCATCGGGCAGTTGAGTTCAGCGGTGAAGCGACGAATGTGCCTAGTCAAGATCATCAGCATTGAGCAGTGCACGTTATCAAGGACCACCGCGAACACCGAATCTTTGATTCCTCCATCGATAGCGAAGCCGTTGGAGCCGTCGAACCGGTCGTTCACCATGCGTTCACCGTACGAGATCAAACTATTGTCCTCCAAGTCGAGCAGGTCGAGTGTCAAAAAGGTTCAGTGCCTACCTAGGAGCAGGCATTATATCTGCATTGTTTGAGTCACAACTTACTCACACTTTCGACAGGCATACCTTTGACGAGGTCATACACCGTGTGAGCTCCAATTCCCGATTTCTCGCCGAGGGTCAGCGTTTCAGCAAGTAGCTCATTGGCACCCAATATCATGCCGTTCCCGATTAGTTTGAGAGCAGGGGCTAAAGGGCTCATAGGAAGGTGCTACAGAAAAAATGTTGCAATGACTTACCTTTCTCGATATTACCGCCAAGGTCAATGACCTTCCTGCCCACGCCAGGAACCATGAGATATGCCACCTCCTTCTTCGATCGGTAGTCACCGCTCATTGCGATCACGAGCTTCCCAGTCTCTGCTGTGAGGGGTGGCCCAAACACCGGGGATGCCACAAATCTGCAGTGCTCAAAGCCAGTGACAAGCTTATCGATGGCCCCTGCGACTCTGTTATAAACATTCGTCTATCCCATGGTACATAGGAAGATACTTGCCGGCGAGCGTAGGATAGATCTTTCAAAGATCAGATTTGCTGGAGACGAGATCTGGGATCGACTCACAGTGCTCGTGTCAACGAAAATCTTTGCTTTCGTGGGCGGTATTTCCTAAAGTTATCACTTGGTCATCTATGAATGAGAGAAGAAAAACAGACGTACAGAAAGAGCCTGTGCGAACTCATTGTATACGCTCTGCACAGCGGCGTCGTTGGCAAGATTGGTGAAGACAATATCACATTCAGTGGCCAACTGAGCTGGGCTGATAGCCACCTTTGCAACCGAAGAGCCGACCTGGTCAACAAGTTTCTGTGCCTTGGACAGGGTACGGTTATACACTAGGACGGGGGTCGTGCCAGCATTTGATCGTGATTGACGAGATATAGCAATGTTACGAGCCATAAGGTAGCCCATGCCACCAAGGCCATACCATCCGATCTTGAGGGGATGGGGCTTTGGAGTATTTGGGCGGGAAAACGGAACCTCGTTAGACTGCATGGTGTGGGGCCTCGAAGTGTCTGACACTGGCGTGTGGATGTGCACTAAGCCGGCTAATAAGCGCGAAATAAATCTAATGCACGGCGCGAGAACTTTTGACAGGAAATAAGAGGGGTCACTTGCAAAGCCTGGCAGGAAGTGGTGGTAAGCCTTCGAGACGATACTAGGCCCCTGCCAGGGCCACTAATAGTCGTACGCAGTGGGTACTTCAAGCTGGAGATCGACACATATGACCACGTGCCACAGGGCCACGAGTCACGTGATATATTGTGGTGACCCCCGTCGTAATTACTACCACAGGCATCAGTCAAGCCCTGTTGGTTGGCCCTCCTGCACCCAACCACCACCATGCAGCAGCAGGCATACCCCACCGAGCACAAGGGAACTCTACTTCCAGGCCAGACGATCTCCGTCAACAAGTACAGCGTCCAAGTGGAGAGGTATCTCAGCCAAGGTCCTCGTTAATCTTACCTTCCTGTCCCAATGGTTGAACATGTCCTCCAGGTGGCTTCTCCCATGTCTATCTCGTGAGGACTGCCACACCCGTGTATAACACGACCCATCACGTCCTTAAACGCATTGGTGTTCCAAACGAAGCATTTCTTGCCGAAGTCAAGAAAGAGGTTGACATCATGGTGCGCAGCATGATTACAAGCCACGTGTCATCGTTTCACACCATGGTATCAGAGGATCTTGAAGGGGCATCCCAACATCGTTCACCTCATTGACGCCGCATGGCATAGGATGTCCAATGGCCAGTACGAAGTCTTTATTCTCATGGAATATTGTCCAGGTACCTAGTGTTGTGTTGTACTTCCAGCAGTCTTATTTTAACAAACTCTAGGTGGAGGTATCATTGACATGATGAACAGGCGTCTTAGGGAGCGTCTCACAGAGGCAGAGATCCTCCAGATCTTTGTCGACGTCCTGGAGGGGGTTGCTGCTATGCACAACTTGCGACCGGCTTTACTACATCGCGACCTCAAAGTGGAAAATATTCTCCAATCGTCCAGTACCTCCTTCAAATTGTGCGATTTTGGATCGGCAACGCCAGTTGCGCCCCGTCCCCCGTCTACAACACAAGAGATCAGGGTGCTTGAGGCTGATCTTAATCGCCACACAACTCTTCAGTATAGATCTCCTGAAATGATAGATCCACACCTTCGCCGTCCTATCGATGAAAAATCAGATGTTTGGGCTTTGGGGGTGTTGCTCTACAAGCTCTGCTACTACACGACTCCGTTCGAGGAACATGGTCCCTTGGCTATCTTGAACGTACAGTACCGGATTCCACCATATCCATTATACTCTCCCCAGATGGCTGGTTTAATCAGTACGTTTGTTTGTTTATTTGTCTTGTCTCGCCTCATTTTTCCATGCATTGTAGTGTCAATGCTCCGCGAGCATGGTACTCAACGCCCATCCGTATTTGAGCTTCTCGCTCAAGTTCATCGCATGTGTGGTACCAAATCTCGCTTCACGTATCACATTGTACCACAATCACTCTCACCCCGAGTCCCCCAGCCCCAATCCTCCACCCAACTTGATGGTCTAGTATCATATCGCCCGTCATCCTCGACTGCCACGCAACGACCGCCGTCAGCGAAGAATACGGGTGTGCAAGCAAGGGACAAGGTATTAGAAGCCATCGCTCCTATGCGACGCGGTCGTCCGTCCTCTTCTCAGCCTGTTGTTTCGGACACATCGAAACCACCTAGTCCGATAAGGGCACTGCCGGAAGCAACGAAGTCGTCCAAGATGGATCTGTTGGGCGACCACTTCGGTGCAGAGGAAGACGAAGCGTGGAAAGTGGCGAAGAACAGTGTACCAAGCGATGACAATATCATGGCCCCCAGTTCTAGTGGTGCCGTGATGGCTGCATGGAAGCTAAAGGGCAGCGCCCGCGGTGGACCGGGCACTTCGTGGAGCCCCGAACCTCCTCCTTCGAGGGTGACGGATAGCGATGTACGTTTACCGAACAATTTCGGCGACAACTTTGCGGAAAGCCTATGGAATGCGTATGATAGTAACAGGGTGGGCTCTGGTACAACTCCTGCCTCGGCTGGGAAAGCGCCTCCGTCGAGAACCGCACCTCCTGCAGAGAGGTCTCGGACCGCAAAGCCTATCATTTCCAAAGGGAAGGATGCCTTCGAGGGTCTCGGCCTGACATCTTCCGCACCTCCCGCACCAACCCTGGGTGAAGCGCGCAAACTGAGGACTGGGCTGGCGTCGGTGAACACCTACAATCGACCTACTATCTCACATACCCCTTCGTCGACAGCGACAAAACTGAAGTCTACCACTACCAGTATGAAACCTACTCCCTCACCTCGTCCATCCCTCTCACATGCGAATTCGGCATGGAGGACCAGTCCTGCTATGCCCAACTCGGCAACCACCCCTGGATTTTCTCACATTGGTGATTTTTCTGTGGAGACACGGTTTCCATCCCTTGAGGAATTGGATGCCACTATGACCTACTCGCAGAAACCGAATCGTCATACCACCCGACCGCAGACAAATCTTGGGAACCAAAACGTCATCGATCTGTCAATCCCTTCATCCTCTTCGGCACCCCTCCGCTCCCAGCTTCAGCGATCGGCTGCGACTTCTACAATGCTCCAAAGCAGTAGTCGTTCCGTGCAAGCCACGGAGACCCCGGCCCGTGAGACAGGGGAGTCGTCGAGGGCTTTAGTAGGCTTAGAGACCGGAGAAGGCACCGCACCAGCCAAACGTCATGGCGGTCGCCCACCATCACGGTCACCATTGCCTACGAAACACGTGGCGACTATTTCCTCCAAGCCCTTGGAGACACACGACCTGGTCGATTTGACTGGTGACACCACCGATGCATTCTCAGCTCCACAAAAGACGCACAATGACAAAGACTGGCTGACAGGAAACATCACCACTTTTGTATCGCCGGAGAAGGATCATGAACTCTCCGGCACGGATATACCAGAAACACCCGTGTTGCGTGAATTTACGAATAAACGTTCGTCCTTCGTTCAAGAGAACAACATCCATATTCAATCCCCACAAGAAGCTATCACCAGTCAGGAGCTACCTGAACATGTCCTCCTTCGGGCATCATCCCCTTCTTCGGTTAGAAAAAGCTCGCGGCGTTCGCGATCCACGGAACGCCAACGAGGCACAAGCCTGAGTTCCGTCCACAAGAACCCCATGCTCTCGAACGGGCCTCACGTCTCATCGACACGCTCTTTGAACACCAGTCAGGACTCGCCCGTGAGATCGGATATTCGCCGTCCATCCTTTGAACGGTCTTCGTCTTCGGACAACCGGAAAGCACAACCAACGTTAGGGTCTTCGCAAGAACGAAAGGAACGAAGAATGTCTTCAAGCGACGAGGAGAGCCCTGAGGATGCTGTCGGAATTATGGCGTCTAAACTGGCCGAGAAGTCGTCCGGCCCAAGGCATAAAGGAAGGCAGAGCTCTGTACACGACTTGGTTGACTTGTGGGGTGGCGGCGTTGTTCAGACAAGAGAAAGGCGGAAGGATGCTATCTCGAGTCCACCTACTGATCTCCCTCACGACTCTGTCGCGAAGTCACACAGGAGCCGATCCGTTGCTATTCCTTCCTCCACAAAGCTCAACACCGCCTTGCCGCAACACCTACAAGCTCCGAGTTCTGGGGCAATCGAGGTGCCGCGATCACCCACCAAGTCACCGAACCGGCACTCCCCAAGTTCCCACACGAAACAGATGTCGACGGCGCATTCTAATTCCGGTACGCCAACAGCGGCCTCACGGGGTCGCCCGCAGTCTCTCGTGTTCCCAATGTCGAAGTCTACCTCTGAGGGGAAGTTGGACACACCTGAGACGCCCTCTGGCCTGTCCGTCCCCCAAGATGGTTCTCGTGTGGGCGGCACCCGCCGACCGTCCATCACGGATATGGTCCAGAGATACGAGGCCATTGGAAAAGTTGCACCCCCTGGCTCCCTTCCGCCCCCCAGGTCACCTATAGCGCCAGGAATGCCGTCAACGATAGCGGGACGAACTTTGCAACAACCCCTGCATTCTCCTATGAGCTCCAAGTTTTCCCCTTCTCGGGTTACTGTTGCATCTGATGATCATCCTTCGATTGCTGACACTGATAAACGTCAGTTGTCGATGAGCTCGAGGCCGGACTACACGGGACCAACAGACAAATGGGTAGACACGCCAAAAAATCAGAATTCGGTTTCGGGATCACCCACAGTGTCATCCAGTAAACTGTTGTCATATAGTTCTGCCCATGGAGGGAGTGTTGATGGCTTGCCCTCTGCCGTGACTCTTGCCGCAAACGGCACTGCACCGCTGGATGAGGATGCACGGTCGTCGTCTCCTGAAAAGCCCTATCAAGGTGTCGGTAGACTAATTGATCAATGGCAGAGAAAATCAGAAGAGGCTTCTCGTGGACCCGCTCTAAGACGGGAGTTTACTACGAAGCGAGCTGGTCTCGCCGGTGGAGGCGTCGGTCGGGATTGACCATCGTAAGACAGCACATTTCTACTGGTCTACTTTCTCCTATTTACAAGTGAGATAGTTACAGTGGACCATGAATGCATTGCACCCCCTGGAGATACCCTCGCTCAGAACCCTAGATTGATCCCAAGATGTTTAGTTAGTCATTCTGTTATACTTCTAGCGTTGAGGAGAGAAAGAACACAGGGCACCCTTGCGGAATGTGTCCTGACTTGTTCACGTACGCCGGCCACCGCAGGTGCACCGAGATATCACCTACCCACAAGACAGTAGGAATAACTGCGGACCACCCCACATCTTCATCGACCTTGCATCCAGACAAGTGTGAATTCCAGGCATGTTTGCGCGATCCATGTACGATTGTCCATCATAGGACACGCAACTGCCATGCGTGCTCCAAGCTCCTAGCATACGAGAGGAACCGAAATGACTTGGCAACGTGAATCTTTCCTATCTTGCATCGACGTGCGAGAGCATACATATTCCTGCCGATGAAAGTGCATGTTCTCATCCGCTCCATCCTCGGCCTTGGCATGAAGTTTGATCACGGCCACAATACCAGTTTTCCATTTCTACAATCGTAGCGTGGGGGGCCAGGAACTATCGTCAGAAAAATGGCTTGTTCGCATGACGCTTTTTCCGAACCATTGTTACTTTTGCCAGTTATGAAAGAATGGATACCGACTTCTAGTAATACAAGTCTTTGGAAACGAGGAATATCTGATGTCACATTTTACGAAACAATGCACTCACACAAAGGCCTCCCACCAAGTGGCCGCCAATCCACGCCAAGCTGTGTACCATATCGGCGCATCACAGTCGCATAGCCGTTACCGCGTGCTCCCGTCGTCCTCGACATCAAGGACACTCATCAAAGCCACTAGCATCAGAGCTCGGCCGACGGTGCGAGGAGGCGAACGCTGCTCGCGCAACATCTCTACCTCTGCCAATCTCCCACGATTGTCCGTCGGCTCTGTTTCCCTGAACCAACTCGGTATCACCGGCGATGCCGAGCTCGAGGGCGACGGCGTCTGCGCGGGCCAGGTTCGATTCGTTTGGGTGGATGAATATGTTCTCTGGCTTGGACCTCGTGCGGGGGACGGGATACCGTCTCCTAAACGAGTCGCCAAGGAGCGGCTCTTCCACCCTGAGAAGAGGAAGCCGTCAGCTGTCGAGTGGGTGGATCACGTGTACATACTCTCTCTCCGCGTTCGTTTCTTGGTATTCGACGTATTCGATGATGAACTGGCCCAAGGACAGCGTGATCACCTGGAGAGATAAATCGAACTCGTCTCTTCGATGGGGGGTGTCGCCTTACAACGACAGCGATCGCTCTGGGAGACGCAGTCATGGCCGAGTCTAGACGGTATTGGAATACGCACCCGAGCTGATTCGACATTGCTATGAGCATATACAACCTACCCGCCATGAGTCGGTCCCGGCGCGTAGCAGCGGGAGCGAGGGTGCACCACTTACAGTCTGAAAAAGGTGACGAAGCCATACAGAGCGCTTTTCCAGGCGGCAGTCGCAAGCCGCGAGTGTCGCACTGCGTTCGGTTGTACGTTTTTATTCAGGGCGACGGTCAGGGACCTGTCAGGATGGTGAGCGCGACGTCGCGGCGGTCGCAGAGACAGTTGGGACCTCTCGATGAGGCATACGGTGGTGATGACGAGGCTGCTCAGGATGAACGACCAGAGGGAGCGCAGGCGCAGAAAACGAAAGAGAATGTGCTCCCCGAGGAAACCGACGTGGAGATAGTCCACCCAACCGTCCATCTCGTGCGTCGGGAGAGCAAGCTAGCTAACGTGCGATACCGGGTATCCACACCATTATGTACATGCGACGTGTCTCGATTGCCTAGTAGGTCGGCCAGACGCTATCAGCATTGGCTGTAGCGCCGGTCCGTCGCGCCCTCTGCGCAGAGGCAAGCGCTGCCGCTTCACTGGCCTTCTGCTCCCTCCATTCGCACGAGTCCCGATATTCGCATGTGCTAGTAAATGCTGTCAGGTCTGCTGTTGCCATGGGCACATACGCCAGTCACTCACATGCACCGACCTGTTTGGCTGAGACCCACTCCTCTGGCAGGGCGGGCACCGAACCACCATTGCAGGACATCAGCAAGGTGTGCGTCAAGTTCAGCATCGTCCATTCTGAACTCCCTTGTTCCAATGATCGGAGGCATGTCGACGGAGGCATCGTTCCACACTTGCTCCTCTGGAGGCATCACGACCGGTTTCGTCTCATCGGCATCCAGGATGTCTAAGTTGTACGAATGTCAATTCCGAGTGCAACACCTTCAAGCACAAGCTCCCACTTCGTTTCGTATCCACCTGCTGCAGTTGCTCTGTGGGTGTCCGAGTACCACTGGTCGCTAGCGACTGCTGAATTGCCCAAGCCAGGGCGGGATCAGCGTATCCAGCGTCTGACGAAGAGGCGATGTCCTCCCAGGTGGCAGATCCGTAGTCGTTGGATGGCACGTCCTTGTGTGCCCCATAGTGAACGACCTGGCCCATCTCGCTGAGGCTCTCTTCGATGGCACGAGCGAGGTCCAGTTCTTCTTGGGATACGAAGGCTTCAAAGGAGTTTTCTATATCCGATGGCTCTGTGGCCTTGCACTTTCCCTTCTCTCGTTGTTCGCGTGCCCACATCGACTGGCGATAGACGAGTCGCAGCCGTGGACTGACACCCAGACGTCTTCGTTGCACAGCCGAGATCCACTCCGAAACCAAACGGTCGAGATGTACATCGTGATCCGCGGAGTCACGTTGCCGTTGCTCCCAGGCAATGTCTTTCAAGAACTGTGCCGAAAAAGGCTTTGTGGGATTGAGATCCAAGCGACTCCACAGTTGATCAAAGTCGAATGCCTCGGGTTCGAGAAGAGAGACGAGCATACGATAGTACAACATGAGCTGGAGGCGTGACGCAAGGGCGTCCTCGTCCAAAGGTATAGTCGGGGATTGGCGCGTCTTGTGATCGACGATACGCAACTCGAATTGCTCACCAGAAGCATGGCTAGACGATGCGCGACACGAATCGATAGTCGGCGCGGGGGAGACGATTTGCCTCGCTGGTGATGTCGATCGCTGTTTTTTGTGCGGCGGGGAGCCGGGAGGTGCAAATGTGGATCCTGGTGAAACGACCTGCTCCTGCGCTGGCTGAGGTGGGGGTAAACAGAGTACCTCGTCCTTGGAGACAGATCAAGGGGAGTGATAGCAGAAGGGAGACGACATACGATGATGCCTAGAACAACCTGGGCGTGCGTGATGGTGAACACGGGTAGCTCTCTCTGGGGATTGGTGAGGTGATGAAGAAACAGAAAGGGAGACAGATACTGTGATGCCACCAGCGATGAGTTGAGTGAAGCCGTCGATGAGCTGGACGAGTCTGGGGGCGATGAGAAAGGAGCGTGCGTGGTAGCAAGTGACTGACAGAAGGCCGAAGCGTTCCTCGTCGGAGACGACGTGGACGACGGCTTTTACGGGGTACAGCTCGTTTTCCAAAGCCCTGTGGACGGACTGGGTGCCCGGATGAGAGGTGGAACAAGTTCTGGACAGAACAAGCGTGCCTTGCCGCGCTTGAGTCTGCGGTCGTTTGCTTGAGCGACCTGCTGGTGGACGCGTATTTGCTTTCCGCTTTTCGAGGTGAACGCGGAGGGACGGAGATGGACGGGTTTGTTGCGCATTCCATAGAGGCTGTACTCGTACTGCACCTCGCACCTGGAGGGGATGAGCGGGCAAGGCAGGGCGGGCGGGTACGCACCAGAGCGGAGAGACGAGGTCGGTGACCGCGAGGTGCTTCTTCCGGGAGAGAAAGCGGGTGAGCGGACTGTCTCGGACGGGGGCGGGATGTGCTCGGGCGAGGAGGGCGTCGATGTCCCTCAGATCCTGGTCGGTGAACTCTGAAAAGTCGTACTCGTCGTACTCGTCGTGCTCGGACATGTCCTCTCGGCAACAGCGCGTACGGATTTTTATCAACACCCGCTCATCCCGTCCTGCTCCAAGAGCGCCGTGATCGCATTCGAGACCAGCGGGCTTTGCTCAGACCCCAACATCAGTCCCCGTTCGACGCACTCCTGCAGCTGTGCCTCCAAGAGCCGTCTTCGACACCACATCAGTACTGGCGCGGTCCGCCGTCCCTCGACTCACCGCAGCTGGTTGACAAGCGTTCCGATCCGTGGCCAGGCCCTCAACTTGATCGTGCTCTCTCCGTTCCCGACAACCAACCCTCCACCGATGTGGTTTACTGACACGGAGCCACCAAAGAGCAGAAGAGCATACATGGGTATCTGGCGGCGGATCCGTCATCCATCACGGCCAAGCATACTCACAGAACCACCATACCTCCGTTGCACCTCTCACAAAGACCTTGGTCGTCTGCTGCATCTGGAAATAAGCCAAAAACGGCGATTTCCACCTGGATTCACCAAACAACACAGACGACGGGTGCAAGAACACCCGGCCGTGCCTTGGGTCGTACATCTTGTACTCCTTGGCCGTGTTCTCCCGCTGTACGGTGCCAGCCTGCACCTTGTCGAATTTGACCGCGGACGAGGGCAGGTGTACTTGCGCGACACGCGGCCACAGGCCCCCGACGATGACTGCCTTGACCAGATTCGTGTTCGCGCTGTTGACGTTGAGGTTGAAAGCGTCCGGCGTGGACAAAGTAGCCGTCAACCCCGTGTCCAAGAGCGCGCAAAATAAATCTTGACGGAGTGTTGTTATCTCCCGAATGGCATCCATCGAGATGAAGTTCTGTAACAACTCTAGCGTTGCATCACCCCCCAGACGATGGAACGCTCACTTGATCGCAAAAGCCTCGCCATGTGCCCCGAGACTCGTTATCGGATCGGAGTCGCATGCATTCATCATACGCATGGGCGTCGGTCAGGAGATCGCTATTGTGTTTATCGAATCGAAGCCTCGCCCTCATGACCAATACATGAGTATAAGTCGGGACACGAACGAATGTCATACTGGGTGGCCGCTTCGCGCTTTTCCAAAGGAACGACAAACAAGGGTTTCGAGGACAGACTTGCAACTATTGTGAGAACAGGGTTCAAACACCTTAAAATCAATCCCAACACCAACATCTAAACAAGACGGTCAGTGTGTCCACAGCCACGAAACCAACGAACAACCTTGCCCAACCGCAGATCTAGAGGAAGCATGGCCTGGAAAAAAAAAAAAAAAAGAGAAACTAAGAGCTGGTTGCTTGACAACGTCTCAAAGGCTTGCCATATGACGTCCGAGAGCAGTGAGTCTACTCTCCTCATCCACAGCCCCTAGCTCTTGGAGGGTAGACCATGCTTTGTCAATCGCCGGCACGTCGGGGGGATCTATTGCCTTCTTTAAGAAATGCTGAAATTTTCGAGACAAGTCAGGTCTTGACATACAGTGATAGATGCAAGGGCCTACCCGAACATCCTCATCTTCTCGCATAACTTTGGCAGTCAATGAAATACTTTCCAAAGGAACACGGAGAATCTCGGGCGTGGGGAAAGGCTTCATGTTTTCTTCTTGCTTCCGCGTATACAATTTGTAGCACACGCCAGGTTTTGTGCGCCCTGCTCTTCCTCGGCGCTGTCTGGCAGCTGCACGTGTTATCCATTGTTCCGTCAGAACAGAAAGCCCAGTGTCTGGGTTGTAGTTTGTTTCCTTGACCCTTCCGCCGTCAATGACGTAGGTCACGTCATCAATCGTGATGGACGTCTGTCAGGTGCATTCATGAGCGGTTTAAAACGACCTAAAGCTCGACCTACCTCCGCGATATTAGTTGCAACAATTATTTTCCATTTTTTTGATGCCTTAAAGACTGCACGTTGCTCTGCACTAGCAAGGTTTGCGTGGAGTGGGTAAATGTCTACATCACCCGCAGCAACCACAGCCGAGACGGCGGTAATGCACTGTCGTATTTCCTGGACACCTGACAGGAAGATGAGAATGCCTGCTGAAATATCCGTAGAGGACACAATATATTGGACGAGCATAGAAATTAACTAGTAGGAACCCAATCAGACGTGCCATGCTGGGGAAAGAGCGCACGCACCTGATAGTCAACGCGGTCTGCAGCTACAATGTTCCGAATGGAGCTTACGCCCCGTTCACTGAGGCCCTGCGACTTGAGTCGTTCTTCGTGCTCTCCATCACCCTGTCCCTTGACACCACGTCTCCCGGGGGGCGTATAGTGTATCAGGTCTATAAAGTCTTCGAGATACCTGATAGAAGTTTAGCCCTGCGTCAACATTGATTGTCCGAGGTGCTCACCTATCCTCAACTGGGTGTGCAAAGCCTGGGATAGTGAGCACAGGAGCATTATTGAAGTACTCCACAAATATTTTGTGGTTGATGGTAGCAGACATTAGAACTACTCTGAGGGTGTCGTGCCGCGAGAGAAGTTCTCGTAGCTCCAGCAGAAGGAAATCACCGTCGATAGAACGCTCATGCACCTGTCAAGCTTTCTTATCGTCTGACGGATTCCCCATAGACAAAGCTTACTTCATCTACAACAACATGTGTTGTGTTCTCTAGTTTATCCCCAGATGCAAGGCGCCTGAGGAGAACACCGATAGTGCAAAACAACAGCTTAGTTCGCTTGTCTTGTTTGGCTTCACCTCGGATGGCATAGCCAACCGAACCGTCTTCCGCTCTCTCTCCAGATACACGAGCCGCAACAGATATGGCGGAGATTCTTCGGGGTTGCGTAACGATGATCGACGCATTCGAACCATGGCCGCTCTGGATAAGAGAATCCAATATAAACTGAGGTACTGTTCACCTTTCGTGAACGAACTAGTTGATCGTGGGGATGGGCGACGCACGCTGCGTGGTCTTGCCGCTTCCTGAGAGTATCGTCAATACCACCACCAACAGGTAATCAACGTGGCACTCACCAGTCTCTCCAACAACAACGACGACTCTATGCCTGTCCAAAGCATTCAAGAGATGATCCTTTGCGGAAAATGCAGGGAGGCGCCGGCGAGAAGCTAGCATCTCCGTGTAAAGCCTCGTTTGACAAGTATTCTCGAAGTCTCGCTTGACCTGTTCGTTTGACCGATCATCGTACACGTTTCCACGCCTGACTCGTTTGCTTTCTTTGTCGTTCGGTCCGTCGTATAATATACCCAAAACTTGTGGCAGGGTTTGAGGTGTAACGAGATGCCCTACTATTGTCGATATGTCGGGTGGGCCGTCTGTTTCAATTTGGGCCCAGCAGTCCTCAAGCACTCGCATGGCTGTGATCAGGAATCCCCCATCGGGCCCAGTGAAGTCTTCCTGTTCAATAGTATGCAGGAATTGCGCAAGCAGATGCAGTCGGATATATGGCGGTACTGATTGTGACCCTATATATACGGCCAGCAAGGACCCATTGGTGCATGCTTCAGATGGCAAGACAATATGGAGCTCGACAGGACCACTAAAGAGTGGCATGATGATATGACATGGATCAAGGAAGTGAGCACCAAGTGCTTCCATCTCATCAGTCTGGTCTCTCAGCCCAAAATAAGATGATACCAGGTTTGGATTCACTTCGAGTAGCTCTCCCATACCCTTGCCTATGAGTCTGTGAGAGAGTGCAGATAGGAGCTGCACCAAATCCTCGGCCAGATTTCGGTCGGCTGTGTATTCCTTGACAATATGTGTGGGAAAGCCTGCTTCCTTGATCACAAAGTCTTCGAGCCACCGTTTTTTGATGTTCTCAGCTCCAGAATGTCCAGAGACAACAAGCGGATTGGAAGAATTATTAGAAGGAAGGAAACGTTGTGGAAGATCGGCTTCAGCAATGTGCAAGAGAAGATATTCAATACAGGCTTCTAGGGGTGCCAGAGAACCTAGCAAGTGCGAGCATAGAGGACTAGGCGTTGAGAGATAGGATATAGCATCTTGGACCTGCACTGGCTGGAAGCCCAGCTGTCGAAGTTGCTGATTCACTGCAGGAATGACTTCTTCTGCTAGCACTGATGGTGATGCCTCATACGATGGGTATAATACACTAGCCTGCAAAAGTGTGAAATGAGGAATAAAAAAAAGAGAGAGAGGAGAGGACCACTCCCCTTCTTCACTGTGTCTTCCACAAGGTCGCGTAGAGCGCTTGACATTCGCACTTCTGGTGCTCGCGTGAATTCGGGCAAAATCGAGGACTTGTACATATCCTTCTGAAGACCAGTAGCTTTCTGTTGTTTCGTTGCAGTGGCTTTTTTCTGCCTTTCCTCCACTTCCTTCCGCGCAACGAACGGATCGGCGTCATACATCCATTTCTGGTGCTCTGGCGCAGCTTTGTGTTGAGCAGCCAATTCGGACCAATATTCTCGAGGCCCGGAAGGCAGAGCCCGGTTAAACTGCATCCCATTGCAAAACTGATGGGATACAGGTGATTCAATTCGAGCTGCCCCGTGGAAGTGGAGCGAAAATGGAAGCTACGAACACGGTATAGCGCGTAAGTTGCGCCCCAATGGCGCGCCTCTAGGGCCGTAGGTCGCGTGTAGGGCGGATGCGGTTCAAACCGAACGGTCTCTTTTTGAGACGTCCTTTTGTTGATTCGACTTAACGACACGGCAAATGTCCAGCCTTCACCGTGTCTTCGCTGATGGCCTTCAAGTGAGAAAATCAAGAAACATAAGAAGACAACAGGATGCTTTACAGTATCGACGACCGGCTTCTCCCAACCGTTTTTCTGGCATCTAAACGACCCATTAATGGACACGGTGAGATAAGAATCGTGGTAGATCCTGGACGTGCGATCCGACGGTCACCCCACAATGGATGCAGCTGCACCCCTTTGATAAGCTGTGCTATTCGCACAGGTTCATCAGAGAAAACACAGAAGCGTTATAATCCTTTCTAATCCTTTTCCAATTCTTTTCTTCGAAAAAATGGATTGATTGTAAAGCCTTATGATGGTGTCTATGGGATTGTAACGCTTCTGTTTTTTCTCTGATGTACCAGATCCACACGCGTTGTGGGGTTCCAGTGAGGCCGCACGTGCTGGGTGATAGCCAGACCTTTACAAACCTTTCGTGGAGCAAGCTTAGTGGGTATTTTGATCCTGCAGGAAAGAGCGGTTTGTCCTCCGAGGGCGTGGCTTCGGGTGGTGCTGGCTTTGCAGAACTCTTTGACGAATTACCAGCATTTCCAGACTTCACGATGCCCTTGGCAGATCGGGGAGCCATCAAGCAAGGCTAAGACTCGGACGTCCAACTTGAGCGTTGTTACGTCAGCAACTCGTCCTTGCCTCCAACCATCCAACTTCACGATGACGGACGACCTGTACAACCTCGAGTTGCTCTCCCTGATCGCCAGGATAACCCAGGAGATCTACAATCACTTGGCTGTCAATGATAAAGTACTCGCAGAGTACGTTGTTAACCTTCACGACCAGTCAGCTTCTCTCAACGACTTCAAGAGCAAGCTGAACGGCTTCCTCCCCGACTCTGCCCTCGAAAACATTGACCGTCTGATTCTAAGCCTGCACCCGAAGCATAAAAAAAAGTCAAAAGAACTTGCAAACATTCTTTCTGATTCTCACGTCGATGCCAACAGTCAGATCGAGGCGGACAAGCAGAAGCGCCTCTTCCCCAGTCTATCCCTGCCGGACCAGGAAATAAGCAAAGATGTTCTGATGCAGGAAGTGGATGATATGATGGCTCAATTCGAAGGTGCTGCAAAGAAGAAGACGCAGGATGACAAGTCAGATGAAAGTCTAACCTTACCCCAACGGAGGGGTCGGTCCCGGTCCCGGTCTCGGTCCCCGCCCCGTAGGCGAAGCCGCAGTCCAGACAGAGGTCGCTCGTATGAGTCGAGAAGGGATTATAGGCGCGAAGGGAGGGATCGTATGCCACTCGATGAACGTCCAATTCTATTCAAGATTTACAACGGTCGCATATCAGGTTTGAAGGATTTTGGCGCCTTTGTGCAGCTCGAAGGTGTTTCCGGGCGCGTGGAGGGTAAGTACACCTTCGGAATGATATTTTGTCCTTCTGACTTTATATAGGTATGGTGCACGTCTCAAACATCCAGCAAGGTGCACGTGCAAATTCCGCTGCTGATTTACTCAGTAGAGGCCAGCAGGTCAAAGTCAAGGTCATGAGCGTCGCAGGGAGTCGAGTCGGTCTTTCCATGAAAGATGTTGACCAGGTCACGGGCCGTGATCTCACACCCCACCTTCGTATCAAATCTGAGGCGGAGATGGAAGAGGAGCGACAACACGCTGCACGAGCCTCGTCTGGAGCAAACGCTGTCCCTTTACGTTCTCGGGACGAGCATCCTACGCGGTCTGCGAAAAGGCTCACATCACCTGAACGTTGGGAAATCAAACAGCTCATATCTTCAGGCGTTATAGACGCTTCAGAATATCCGGATCTGGATGAAGATTTCAACAATCCTGTGGCACGCGCGGAGGTGGAAGAAGAACTAGACGTTGAAATTCGAGAAGAGGAACCGCCCTTCCTAGCTGGGCAGACGAAGCGCACCCTCGACCTAAGCCCGGTCAAGATCATCAAGGCCCCGGATGGTTCTTTAAATAGGGCAGCTATTGGTGGTGCAGCACTGGCAAAGGAGCGACGAGAGCTGCGCCAGCAAGAAGTTAATGAACGCGCAGACTCCGAGGCACGCGACTTCAGCGCTCCGTGGCTGGATCCTATGGCGAAAGATTCTGAGAGGGTTTTCGCACAGGATCTCAGAGGTAATCTTAGGGACCAGAAAGCTGGGGAAGTTCCGAAGTGGCGGGAGTCGACGTTTAGCAAGGCGACAACATATGGTGAAATTACGAGTCTTAGCATCCAAGATCAACGAAAGAGTTTACCTATTTACAAGCTCAGGGGACCATTACTTCAAGCTATCGGTGATGTAACGTTGTCGTTTCTGTAAACCGGGTGAAAACACTAACTCTTATCGTAGCATCAAGTTCTCATCGTCGTCGGAGATACTGGATCTGGCAAAACAACACAAATGGTTCAATACATGGCGGAAACCGGGTATGCTGACAAAGGCCGCATTGGTTGCACGCAACCACGCCGTGTGGCAGCAATGTCTGTAGCAAAACGTGTTGCAGAAGAAGTCGGCTGTCGTCTCGGTCAAGAAGTTGGATATACCATCCGTTTTGAGGATTGCACTAGTCCAGAAACGAAAATCAAGTACATGACAGATGGAATGCTTCAGCGAGAGTCCATCATCGATCCTCTTTGTAGTCAGTATTCCGTGATTATGCTGGATGAAGCCCATGAGCGTACCATTGCTACGGATGTCTTATTCGGACTGCTGAAGAGTGGGTAACCGTGCTAGACTTTTATCTACTTCCTTTCCATGCTAACTTTTACACAGAAGCTGTCAGGAAGCGGCCAGACCTCAAGTTGATTGTCACTTCCGCAACATTAGACGCCGAAAAATTCTCCAAGTACTTTTTCGGTTGTCCGATCTTCACGATTCCGGGCCGCACGTATCCCGTCGAAATCTTGTACACGAAGGAACCGGAGACGGATTATCTTGATGCGTCGCTCATCACTGTCATGCAAATTCATCTCTCCGAACCACCAGGTGACATCCTCCTTTTCCTGACTGGACAGGAGGAAATTGACACCGCTTGTGAAATCCTATTTGAGCGGATGAAAGCGCTTGGTGCGAAGGTCCCTGAGCTCATCATACTTCCTATCTACTCTGCTCTACCTTCCGAAGTCCAGTCTCGCGTGTTTGAACCCACACCACCTGGTGCTCGCAAGGTCGTGATTGCGACCAACGTTGCGGAGACATCTTTGACGATACCCGGCATCTATTATGTCATCGACCCAGGTTTCTCAAAGCAGAACGCCTACGACCCCCGTCTGGGTATGGACTCATTGGTTGTCATGCCCATATCACAAGCTCAGGCACGCCAGCGTGCTGGACGTGCTGGGCGTACCGGCCCCGGAAAATGCTACCGACTGTATACTGAGGCAGCATACCGTAACGAAATGTTACCCACCTCCATCCCGGATATTCAACGGACAAATCTTGCACACACCATTCTGCTTCTTAAGGCGATGGGTATCAATGACTTGCTCAGCTTTGACTTCATGGACCCTCCACCTGCGCAAACGATGCTCACCGCCTTGGAAGCGCTGTATGCCCTTTCGGCGCTCGATGATGAAGGACTGTTGACTCGTCTAGGGCGCAAGATGGCAGACTTCCCTATGGAACCACCGCTGGCGAAAATGCTCATCGCATCGGTGGAACTCGGGTGTTCCGAAGAGATCCTTTCCATCGTTGCTATGCTTTCCGTCCAGACAGTCTTCTACAGACCGAAAGAGAAACAAGCTCAAGCAGATTCGAAGAAGGCCAAGTTCCATCAGCCAGAGGGTGATCATCTTACGCTACTCACGGTATACAACGGATGGAAAGCGGCCAATTTCTCGAATCCGTGGTGCTACGAGAACTTCATTCAAGCGAGGAGTATGAGGCGAGCGCAGGATATTCGCAAACAACTTGTCGGAATCATGGATAGGTGAGACTGATGGCTGTTGATGAGACTCGATTGGATTTTTGGGCTAACGATGATGTAGGTACAAGCACGATATCTTGTCGTCTGGAAGGGATTACAATCGCGTTCGCAAAGCCATCTGTTCTGGATTCTTCCGGAATGCTGCAAAAAAAGATCCTCAAGAGGGATACAAGACTCTCGTGGAGGGTACACCGGTCTACATCCACCCGTCGTCGGCGCTCTTCAATCGCAACCCAGAATGGCTGATCTACAATGAATTAGTCCTCACATCCCGCGAGTACTGTCATAACGTGACCACTGTTGAACCCAAGTGGCTCGTTGAAGTTGCGCCTCAGTTCTTCAAGGTGGCTGATGCCAACAAAATCAGTAAACGCAAGAGGCAAGAGAAGATTGAACCATTGTTTAACAAATACGAAAAGCCAGACGAATGGCGGTTGTCAAAAGTCAAACGCAGCGCACGCTCGGTAGGTTTCTCGCTTCATTTGGGATGGACCGCTTATTGACTACCATAAGAGTCAAACGTTTGGGTGACCGCTCTGTGCGTTCTCTCAAGTCATCGACTCCGTATTACTGTATGTACTGATAGGATGTTATATCAATACTGGGAAAGCCTTGGGATTTCATCTCCATCTGTGCTGACGTTTATTCAATTGAGACAAGCACACAAGGCCTGTCTGGCCAAAGTTGATATCGAGCCCCGCTCACCATCGCGAGTCATCCGACGAATCTCATTGAATCCGCATCCACGTAGTACTTTGCGACCTCTCCTACTCCAGCGACCGGTGCGGCGGGGTCGGGGACAAGCATAAATGTCTGAAAGAACACTCTGGGCTGTCCGTCCACTGATCGACCTGATGGAGTGACGGGATGTTCCAGATTCTTTCCGTGCGTAACGTTCCCCGCCACGGTCACGAGCAGAGAAGGGGGACGCGAGCCTGGGCAGAGCTAAGAGCATGGATGGAGTGGGCCAGCCGACGGGCTCACCTGGAATGGGGTGACAGTCGTAGGACTGGACTTCATGCTTGGTACTGGGCATGTTTTGGATGAGCTTTTTGACGCCATCTGCACCCTGGCACGGATTGCCGTTCCACGTCAGCGTGGACGTGGCACGGTAGAACTTTGGCAGATCGTCCACGCGGGCAGGCGAGTCGTAGGTGGAGTAGTACAGACGGGTGAACTGGTCTGCAGCCCTCGTCGCTATGTCGATGCTGGGCCGGGCGTCAACGATGAGCGGCGCGCGAGCTCGGTCTGGGCGTACTCGTCGCGGGTGAACGAGGCCGACATGGCCATCCGGGGATCACGTGCAGCAAGAGACGTTCTCCTCCCACCATGGAACACATCCGCATCGCTACCCTCAACTGCTGGTCCGTCCCACCGACCCCGTCCTCCTCGTCTCCTGACCGCCTGCTTCCAGGGGCCTGAAGTACGTTTCCAAGAACCGGCATGCGCGCATAGCAGCAATCGCCAACGCGTTCTCGAGGTCCGACTACGACATCATTGCTCTCCAGGAAATCTGGGTAGAGGCAGACTACAACCAAATTCGTGACAGCGTCTGCCACAGACTGCCGTATACCAAGCTTTTCCACAGGTACGTCTTTGACAATGTCATCACATGCACACTCGAGACGTGCTGTCAAGCGGCGCATTGGGCGCCGGTTTAGCCATCTTCACGAAATGGCCGATCACGAGCACCTCCATCGTGCCCTACTCTCTCAACGGCCAACCGATGGATGTCACCGGCGGGGATTGGTATGTTGGCAAAGCTGCTGGCAGTGTCACCATACTTCATCCCGTCATCGGGCAAGTGCAAATATTTAATACCCACGTGAGTCGACAGAACCCGTTCGATGTCAACGTGTTCGTTACCGCTGCGCCAGCTTCATGCCAAAGGCGGTGACGACGGCCCGGAGCATAACCGATCCCACCGCCTGGTCAATGCCTGGGAATTTGCAAAGGTCACCAGGGAAGCTGCAGAGCTCGGGCGTTATGTTATAGCCGTAAGAAACGACGCTATTCCGGTGATCACTTGCTCAGCTATTCTATTCCTAGGTTGGGGATTTCAATAGCATCCCGAGCAGCCTTGCCATGAAGATCATTCATAGTCACGCCGGGCTGAGCGACTCGTGGGCAGTTTCCCATGCGCACATTCCTCCCCCGACCGAAACAACCTCTCCGGTGGATGGCGTGGAAAAATACGGGGTAACCGCCGACTCTCCGTTAAATTCTTATCGCGACTCTGGACCCTCCGGGAGCACGGTGGTACGCATGTTCCAGGGCAAGCGTCTTGACTACATTCTTTTCCGCCCACCCAGTCGTATCTCGGGCGACCCCGACGCGTTGAGATTAACGTGCAGCGATTCCAGGGTTATTTTCACCGACCCTATCCCAGGGAGCACGTGCTCTTATTCCGATCACTTTGGAGTGGAGGCGACCCTTGCCATTACCGCGCCCAAGACCCAGGACGACCCCCTACTTGGGAGCACACTCCCCAAGGATGCCGAGTCACCTTGGGCTGATATCCCGTCTGAAATGACTTCGGCAACGATTTCCAAGATTCTCGGTGCCCTCCATACCACTTACCGCATCTCTCAGGTTCGATCTCACCGCGAGCTCACCGTTTTCACACTTGGCATACTGTTGTTGTTGAGCCTGATTATTGGCTCTGCTTGGGTTCCAGTATCGTGGGCCAATCCCATCTTCGTGTTGTTCACCGTCTTCGTTGCGTGGTTGACTACGACTATGCTGTATGAAGGATTCATCTTTGGAAAATGGGAGCGCAAGGCACTGCAGAACGTCGTTGAAGAGCTGGAGATTCGACAGACTATGCTATCATTTGATCGCTCGCAAGCCGGGGCCGAGCGATGGTAAATACCATCGGAGTATACATCAACCTATATAATGGAGGACCCCATATGTGCCATCATTTTTCACCAGCACTAGCTTACCGCTCGTGCCTGCCTTATACTACAGCTTCTGAGGACAATGTCCACTGTTCGACGAAAGCGATGCTAGTGAGGCTGCTTGTCTTGCGCATTCTCGGCGATGAGGGGCGAGTGCCCGAGTGTCCGCTGGCGCGACTGCCTTCAGACATCTTGCTTATAGGTATATCCGCAGTGAGGACTGAGAGCGTCGATTTGATGCGGCGAAGAGTGGGGTGCGACCGCATCGTCGTTGCCACTGAGCTAGCAGCCTCAGGTTCTGCGTCCACGTCTCTGGTATCGGAGGTCACATCAGAGGACAGAGAGCTCGGTCCCCAACTCGGGAGGTTTTGATCTTCCGGGGGGTTGTCGTTTTTCATTTGCACCTCCATGTTGCGCCTACCCGATGAGGTCTCGACGCCGTCCCCACGAACTACGCGTACGTTGTCGTTATCTATGTCATCGCCGAGGTGCGCTTCGCATATATTGTCAAGAATCTGTGGCAAGGAGGCTTGAAGCCTTGGGAGTTGATGACGAATGAACTCGTGACACGAAGTAAAGGCTTCGTTGGCTGAGTCTAGAAACGGCAACGCCTGGAAGACGTGGACCTGAGGGATACATGAGAATGTGGTGCGCACGGTAGCCCCAAATCCATACTGCGTCCTCATACGTCTCGTGCTGGACGTGAACGCCAGCGAGCGAGGCTTTGTGTGATACAAGCATAATCTCGTCCCGTAGGACTTCCGCTTCCCCACATTGAATGAGTAGTGGAGGTAGACCATCGAATTTACCAAATAATGGACTGGCGTACGGGTGGGTCAGATACTCCTCCAGCCCGTCGCCAAGGTACATCACAACGGGATGAAGGTGCGCAGTGGGTCCCGGAGTTGGCACTATATCGTATGCGGCATTGGTGTCCCAAGACGGGCAGCTGAGGGTAAGATCTAGTACAACACCATTAGCAAGGAAAGGAGACGCTAGACCACTTACTTACCAACCCAAGGCGAAAACAAGATGGCGCCCCCAGGTAACGGATAGTCATTGTCTCGCAGATAGAGCAACAACGCAAGACACAGACCACCTCCTGCACTATCACCTGCCAACACAACATTTTCTGGTGGAACATGAAGATCTTCCGTGAGACGTAAATATGCGATGACTACGTCATATAAGGGGCCCGGAAAACGGGTCTCTGGCGCGAGACGATAGTCAATTGCTGACAGAAATCAGTCGACATACGAGCATAAGTCTTGAATAACGGACCGAATATGCGAGACTCGGTGTGCTTTGACATCGGTATCGTTATCATCCTGCGGGAAGCAGCGCTCGAAGAATAGTAAGCACCTAGGATAACATAACCAACGGATCTTGCTCAGGATAATGGAAGCGACGCACCACCATGCACGTAGAGAATAACTCTTGAATATCTCCTTCGGGCAGACGGACCTCTGTTCAAAGAATCTGGATCCTCCCATACAGTGCCCTTGTAAGCCGATTGATGGGATGATCTGTAGTCCGACTGCAAGGTCTGCCATAACTTCTTCCCGACAACCCATTCGCCCGAAAGTTCCCGCGTTCCCGATTCTTTTGCGTCCAAGGCAGCCAGTATACCGCGGAGGTTCCGCTTACGGACGCGAAACGTGACAGGGGTAACCAAGGCATCTGCTGGGAGAGGGGCCAGTCCCGCAAGCCCCATCACCCTTCGAACCGTCGTCTTGCAGCACTTTAGTCGCTGGGTCAATACATGTGGTCCAAGTAACTCACAATGTCGGCTAACGAGGAGTGCCTAGAAACATCTCTCATCATGCTGTTGATCACTGTCATTTCGATACCCCATGTTCTTCTGCGCGGACCCCAGATATGATGAGTAAGGATGTCCCAAGCAAGGGACGATGCTATGCGGTAGTCGGAAATCCGGAGACTTTGCGTTCGACAGAGGAAGGGCATTTGCTGACCTTTGTGTACCGCAAAGATGGGATACTTCCATGCGTCCCAGATCCCGATGGAGTCTTGCTGTCGCAATCGGACGGATCGGTCTACTCGTGCAGAGGGAGGGGGAACCCCGGGGCTGTCGAAATCTCGCAAAAGGTTGGTCACCGGTTTGCGCTGGGGTGGTGTTATAGGGGCTGTGGCGTCCATGCCATCACAGAAAAGCTGGAGTGGGTCTCGCAACATGATGGTGTGGGCTCGACCTGTTGGGGTGCGAAAACGTCGGGAATGGAGTCTTAAGGTAGCTGTCGACGAGCCCATGACAAAGCACCAAAGCAGGGGCTACCGCGAAGCCAGTCAAAACAGGTTTCTTATTCGGGATATGGTTTGGTAAAGTGTATCACTCTACTGCAGGTCAGCTCGCGGGCACGGTCGTATCCGCTCCTTGGCTGTGTCTCCCACTCACTTCGTAATAGACTGCTTTTGAATTACATCCAACTTAGTAATCATCTCCTCGGCTGACTACTTCCTTTACTGTCGGCCGTAGAAGTATCGTATGCTCCTGTTTGCATAGGTCAGCCTTTGCACGAGATCGGAGCAGTAACCCTTACAAATTGTGCGGTCATCGCACCCCTGACATCGCAAAGAGGGGGATAGTCTTGTACTATGCCTTGTTGGACCAGGTGGTTCAGCTGCAGGCAATGCGAAATTAATGCCCCTTCCAATAGTGGGACTTCGAGTACACTAACCCCAAGTAGATATTTGCTTTCACCGACGCGGTCAAGATACCTGCGACAGAACGGAAGCGTACCAAAATTGTTGGAGATGGCCTTCAGCAGTGATTTTGCGGACGCCAGACTCCATATAATAATTAGCCAGTGCTTGGCTAGTCGACGTTTGCCTTACCGGAGTGGCGCTCGAGGGGCATCCATGATCTTCGCGTAATGTGAACATTCCCCCTGAAAGATGGTCGTCATATTATCCAGCGGCCAGAAAGAACGTGGTACGAACACTCTCCACGACGCGACCGCGACCTGTCGAGCCGAAAGTCTCAATAGCGAAGTAGTCGCCCTCTTCCATCTTGGTCTGGTCCTCGTTCTTTACGAGCAACACGGATTTTCCACCGTGGATCTGGTGCAGATTGATGGAATGACCACTAAGATTTTCAATGGGTTTGACTACGAACAAAAGGCAGTCGGTCAAAGCCCGAGTGAGCGTCGAGTGAATGTTTACCGGGCAATGCTTTGCCATCCACCTCGACTTCATAGGACTCCATGGTTTCCTGTATGTAGCCTGCAAGCTCACCCAGGCGCACATCTATGCCTGCTTCCTAGGATCAAGCGTGTCAGCGCGGGGTCGACGAGATGGTCATCTCCTACTCTGACGCCGGTGTTGGTCGCAGCCTGGACGGCTTCGACCAGTTTGTCATATGTCGGGTCGAAATTGAGGGTGAATGCAGAGTCGACGATGCGGCCCTTGACATGAACTCCGAAATCCACCTTGAGGACGTCGCCGTGTTGTAAAACTTGTCTCCGATGAGTTCCGGAAAGAACCAGACGGCATAGAACACACTTGTGGTATCCCCAGCGTTTGGGGTGTAATGAGCGGCGCAGTTGTTCAAGCTAAGCCCCGTCGGAAAACCAACGCCAGCATCCAGACCGTTCTCTTCGACGAGTGCGCGTGTCCCATCTTCGATGTACTCTGCGATCTCCGTCATGGACAATCCTGGGCGAATAAACTTGCGAGCACGTTGTCGAACTTGACGGTGAACTTCTGCAGCACGACGGATGTTTTGGTAGGTGATCTCTGGATCTTCCATAACCCTCCTCTCGTCGTACCGTTTCTCTTCCGAAGTCACTCTCCACGCGTTACTGTGCACTTGCTTCAACGAGATGAACCCGCAGAGGGGGGGAGACACCCAACTCGTCCTTGTAAGGCTGTAGCTCGCCTTCGGGATATATGCCGCTTGTGAAGATCTTGGAAAGCCCAACGCGAGGGGGGTCGGTTTGCTGAGCTTTCTTCTTCTTGGGTTTCTTCTTTTTCTTCTTTTTACCCTGGGCTTGTGGACAGTCAGTTCGGGCACGAGGGCGGCGTCAGCGCGCTCGCCTCCAGCAGCAGGTTCATCTGGGACCTGCTCCTCCTCGAGGTCACTGTCTGCCACTGGTTCAGCATCCTGGCCGTCTCTGATCATCTCCGCGCCCTCCTTGACAATGACCTCGGGGTGGGAGATCATGCGATGCTTTAGCTAGGATGTTTTCCGACTCCTCGTTGGGCGGTCCTGAGCCGTTCGGACGGACGTCTGGATCCGAAACAACAGCGCTCAAGTAAATTTGCGAGTCACGACGCTGCGACAAATGTTTCTCGTCACGCCATCATAACGATACACGGTACAGTCGGGCCAAAGGGCATCATGCTCCAAAGCCATACAGCGTTCGCCCCGAACGCTTCAACGCATAAACGACATCCAAGGCGGTCACCGTTTTCCTGAGTGCGCGATCAGCGGCATGACCTTGCCAATAGATCCATGCACGAACCGTTTGGCATGTTCTGTGTACGTGACTGAATCACGGATCACGTTCTCAAGGAAGATTTTGAGGACACCACGGGTCTCCTCGTAGATAAGACCAGAGATACGCTTGACGCCCCCACGACGTGCAAGGCGACGAATGGCCTGGAAGGATGCTCGGATGCCTGTTCGTCGGTGGCGAGATGGGACTGACCGGTTTGGTGATACCCTGGATGTTGTCCCGAAGAATTTTGCGGTGACGCTTAGCACCCCCCTTGCCCAATCCCTGGAAAGTGGTGAGCCACGGACAGAGCCACGACCGCAACGCACAGACCTTGCCACCCTTGCCGCGTCCAGACATGATGCAACGTGTGCGCTTTCGCCAGATGGGCCATTTAAATGCTCACTGTCACGTGACGGGTCAACAACGCGTCGCGTTGGTCACGACACTCGTGTGATAAGATGCTGATACCGACCCAATGTCTACCACCGCACGCGACTTTCTGCTCTCCGTGCTGCCCCCGCAAACCACCGAAAAGGTCGACAGCGAGGGGGTCCGGATCCCCTTGGTGACCCTGACGTTCGCTCAGTCGTTGGATGGCAAGATTGCCGGGGGCAGTGGGCGGCAGCTCATCCTGAGCGGCCCGGAGAGCATGCTCATGACTCACTGGTACTGCCCGTCCTTACGAGTGTTTCCTCGCCCATTCTTAGCTCTAGGATGAGAGCTATGCACGACGCAATAATCGTCGGCGTAGGCACGGCTCTCAACGATGATCCCCAGCTCAATGGTGAGTCTCTCAACGTGCGCCTGTCTGTTCGTTGTGAATCGTCGCGGCCCTAGTTCGTTTGATTCCTGATGCTGCCAAGCTACATATCAGATCACCGCGTCCAGTCATCTTGGATTCAAGCCTACGCCTTGGCACGGACTGTAAACTGCTGAAAAACTTCAGAGATGGAAAGGGTCAACAACCCTGGGTTTTCTGTGCCTCCGATCTCGGATTCGCGTGCGCAGAGAGGGATGCGCGCAAATCTGAGTTAGAAACTGCCGGGGCTGTCGTATACGAAATCCCACGTATATCCGGTAAAACCTTCCCCATCCCATGAAATCTGTTTTCAGTCAAGATGCAGGTTTTTTATCCATTCCCGCTCTCCTCCGGAAGTTGCACGAGCATGGCATCCGTAATGTTATGGTGGAGGGCGGAGCGAGCGTGATCGGTACATTCATAAAACAGGCATCTCAACCTCGTTACCCCGAGGAGTCGCCTCTCATTGACACTTTGATCATCACGGTGGCTCCGACATTGGTGGGGGATGGTGGGCTCGGATACACGCTTGGCATTTCTGATGGGCAAAGCGTGAGCGATCATGTAGTTTTGTTCGTGATGCCCACCCACTCTTTTTACTTCAGATACCCAAGTTCATCCACATGCGGACGGAGCTGATGGGCAAAGATGCTATTGTTGCAGGAAATTTCACATGAGATCTGTGCAACCGAACTCGCAGATACTGACACATCCAACGGTGCAGAGCAACCACAGGCGATTGTATGTGGAAGACGGACCATGAATACCTCATGAAACTATAGCGGCTGTCTATGAAGTATGATAAAACGCAGGGTTTCTTTGAGCTCTGTCACAGTGACTGGCGATGCGCGCGGCAGCTTCCAAAGCGCGCTCGACGAGCAAACGCGGTGGCGACGTCGCAGGAGTACAGTCGAGTAGATCTGAAATGGAGCGGGCAAATGCGCATACAGCGCAATCTGAGTCAACAGAACATACCTTTGTACAGCAACACATATCGCATCACGCGCTGGACCGGTTGTATTGCGAGGTCCCTAACACTGGGCCTCCGATTGGGAAATTGTCCAACCAAAGTCCAACTGTTCGTACTTTCTGGCTCTGGCGGGGACACAGCCCCTGTCCGTTTCTCCACTAGTTGTTGACCTTCATTCGCTCGCTCATTTTTCTTGTCGGCAGTGCTTATCATCGGAAACACGGGGGGTAGCTGGGGGCTGAGAGAGATAGAAGTTCGTTTCGACGCGGATAAGGTGGAAGAGCTCGACATCCCTCTAGATTTACGAATGCGCCACCTACCAGTCGAGCCGTTGAACTGAGGGTCATTTTCGTTCGTGAAAAACGACCCTGCCACAGCGCACCAGGATACCATCGTTGCCTCGAGTTCGTCTTCGGATGCGACAAACGCCGTAGAAACCCCCCACGCCGACGGGTCCTCGAGGAAATGCTTCAGAAGTATTTCAGAAACTCGAACCAGCGCCGAAACATAAGGGGTCATCGAAGGTGGCGGTGGTGTGGCAGTCTAGTTGGAGTCAGGGAGAATTGTGGTTAGATTGGTGGTGGGAGGCAGACCTGAGCATTCAGCAACATCTTTAGAGCCTCCTGATACTTTTTCTCCGTTCGGACAATCTCCCGAGTGCATAAAAGTGCTTTCCTGGCAGCCTGCCAGACTACTGCATCTTCCGAATCCGAAATTGTGCCCTTGGATGTCAAGGGAGCAGGGGATACATCGCAAACATCGGCGAGCCAGTCGAAGATGGGCGGTGAAGACAGTGGAGAATTCATCGGAGAAAGCATGCTTTCGCATCCTCTTCTGCTGGAAAAGGGGGTGTTGCTCGAGGGTCTTGAAGGAGGGAGATTTCTGCTCTGATCGAAGAGGTCATATATCCTGCGAGCTCTTTCAAGTTGGTCTACTAGGACATCGTCCGGTATGCTATCGTCCACGGCGATTCCCATGCTAAACCTATCCGAGAAAAATGATGAACTTGTCAGGTGACATCTTCGATTAGCGACGCGTGGCATCCCTATCCAGGCTAACGACGCGAGAACCTCGGTACTTCCACTGGTCCGCGGTGAATTTGTCTCGAGGGATTGGGCAAGTTTGGAGGGATATTCGACGGAAGAATCAAAATTGGTTCGACGATCATGCCATGAGTGATGGAGGGGCTACTAGACGTCATTACACTGCATGGATAATCATGGGTGGTGAAGGGGCTCACAATACCAACTTCAAAAGGTGAAGATGGTCTGATTTGAGGCAACGAAATCTGCCGTTTGTGCGTATTCGCTGATGACGGGGCATCACGAGGTTTCCGTAGGACTCCTTTCGATGCTCGTCGGCGAGATGAAGAGGGTGAGGAAGTGGTCTTCTCAACGCGGAACTTGGGGGGAGTGGAGGATCGAGGCTTTGACGTGCAAATAATTTGTGCACCCCAAGGGGACTCAACTGTGCTACATTGTGGAGGAGGGCTCTCTATCAGGGTTTGTGTGTGTACCACAGACGTGCCATGTAGGGGCTGAGTAGGACCTGGAGAGCAATGGCGATTCATGCCCTTGTCTCTGTGCAGACCGTGTTCGTTCAGTGTTCTTGTACAAGGCACGTCTGGTAAGACTGCCGGTGGAGATTTAGAAGACATAGACTCGGGGGTGGAAATATGTGGGTTTGGCAGATCTGTCGAAGAGTGGATAGGGTAATTGAACACAGAGTGTTGTGGAACTCCAAGCTGTTTCCGAAGCATCTGGGGATCTGAAGACAAGAGAACTCTAGGGAATGTTGCACAGTGCATGGACATGGAGCGGATGTGCTCGTATGCCCAGTCCAGCCTTTGTGTCAGATCGTCCGTCCGATGTGTGCTGACAGTTGACGTATCATGGGAATCTCGGCCAAGAGAAGAGCAATGCGAACTCATTGGACCGAGGTGGGCATCAACACTGTTGGGCGAGTCTTGATATGTCGTGTGTGGTTGCACTGGGCAGTCGAACTCGGGTACGATGATGAAATCGCTCGTGGAGGAGTCATCAGACAGATATACGCTGGAGACACGGCTCCTGGAGCGACCTGTCGCGACATTTGGCGGTATGTCTTGCTTGGCGTAGAATCTTCGAAAGGGGGTAGACAGTCGCCAGTGTTTCTTCTCCCCAGACATGCCAGGAATATACTCTGCATGGATGGGGACCAGGCTCGAGCGAGATTTACTTGCGAGAGACCCTGGCGTTGCTGGCCATTTGCTCGGTTCAACTTCAATCTGCTGTCGTCCCTTGTGCACCCTCGCGTACGTCACGTGATACATGTTGATTCAATGCTAAATTAAGGCGGGCCAATTTTAGAAACATACGAATCCTGTCCGTTCACTCCTCCGAGTTGCTATCGTACAACACCACATATTCCAGTGGTTCCGAGTGAGTACGGGTATCCTGCCATTCCGCATCCTCTTCGTCCGACGTTGGCACGCTCACAAGCGACACCGAAGAAGCGTCGGATTCACGGTCCCCAACCTCATCCATCGCAGTTTCCGTGGATGGTACTGAGGGTTGGGGCACATTTCGGAGCTCATCGCTCGCATTGGCCGAGTTGGCTGCGTGTGCGCTAGGCATTATCATTGAGGACGCTGCGAGCGAATGTTCACTCGCTTGGTCAGAATGGTGGTCTACGACCGTCAAACTGAATCTCCGTTTCAGCTGCAGGTCCCCCTCTAGCATGGGATGACTCACCCGATCTTCACACTGTTTCCAAAGAAATTTCCCCGACCATCACTCAGACGCCAATAACTGTCATACCTCCCCGGAATATCTGGTGCCTGGGCAGATGTCAGATAAATCCCTCCCCTCCTTCGTTTTGGTATCTGCGGGGACTCACCTTCAAGTCCCCCGTCCATATATCGAGGGCTTGTCCTGGATACACCACCCCGACCTTTGCTGTGAGAGTTGCATTGTTGATGCGATCCGAGGCAAACGTCTCTCCAGCAACAAATTGAATTTCAGTGGTCGGGGGCCAGGGCAGCCTCCCATTATTCAGCATATGCCACCCTTTAACAAACTCTGCTCCAGGGGGAAAGATCTGCCCCTCAGGCACGTTGGCGTCGCCCACGAGATCCGAGTCCAAAGCAATCTGCTGCAACGCATTTGCCATAACCATTTCTTCGTTACCGTCACCAGGAAGTTGATGAGTGGCGCGATGGGGTTCCTGAACACTAGACGATATTGGTGGAGGAGTAACGTAGCCACTGGCAATTGATTTGGCACCAGACACTGGGGAAACCGAACGCGAGCGCTCAGAAGTAGCAGGAGTTGCCAACACCGTTACTTCCGTGATGAGGGGCTCACGGGCCACTGGCATCGTAACACTATTTTCGATGGCATTAACAGCTGGATCCTCGGTCCTTGGAACCTGCATTGCATTCAGGTGCATCATTTCCTGGTTCACTCTGGGCCACAACTGATAGTAAATATCCAATGGTGGAGGAGTCGACCGGGGAGTTTTGGGTGGTTCAACTACTTGCGATCGCGTAAGAGGGACAGAAGCGTAAGGTTCCGCGCGTATTGGGCTACCAGGTGGGCTGAGGAATTCTTCAGCGGGAGGCGTCTGGTCCTCGGCCGCGTCGGCAGCTTGTCGACATACAACAGTCATGGTTTGAGGAGACTTCACCGTGGTTCGGGGTGGACTTGGGGGAAGCGAAGGGAGGGACTCGTCACATCCCGAAGCAGACTCATCACATCCCGAAGCACGCTTTCGACCGGGTAGTTCATCGGTCGTCCTGGATTGCCCTACTTTGTAGACAGTCGGGATAACAGTGTCAGGGGTCTTCAGCTTCAACATGGGATGGTTTGGCGGATGAACAGGAATCGGAAGAGCTTCGCAATCGCCGCACAAGTCAAAATCAGGACAGCCTGGATTCATGCACTGCCAAAGGATTAGCGAACAAGCGAGGCATCATAAAACCCCTTACCTTGTAGCGAGCGCCACGAATTGTTTTACGACACGCTGGGTTCAAACATGTGCTTAATGATACATCAATCCATGATTCGCGACAACGTACAGTCGCATACCGCAGGATGCGCAACCTGGCGAAGTGGGATAGAATCACGCATCTTAAAAGTCCACGATCAGGAAGGGCGGTTAGCATCGAACGCTGCATGCTTACCATCAAGTCTTCTGGATTTTTCACCTTGACAAATCCGTGGCTCGGGTGCTGCTCCATTGTTATCCTGCATAGAGGGTCAGATTACTAATCCCCCGCACATGCGGAACGCCAAACCTGAAACAAGACGAGCAGGTATCAAAATCTGGTTTAGCTTAATTAGTATTGTAGCGCGGTGAACTGTAAAAAAAAAGAAAGTCCACCTGGGCAAACAACACATTTCTAACGGATGCTTAGCCCGACAGTTGAGATATAGGGCACAAACTCACATAGCGTTCGCCAACGATTCCAGAGTCACAGAGGTTGCAGGTTGCAGAATGGCGAATAGGTGGGTCGGCGAAGGCGGCAACTGGGCTCTGTCTGACTTTGACGTGATCAGAGCTAGAAACCAGTTGGCTCTTTCCGGAAGACCTGTGTCTGCCGTCGCCTTGGACGATGGAAACATGTACGCGTCCAGGAGTTTCTACATCGGTAAATTCGTGGAATGGATCATGTCGTTCCGTTGCCCCAGATTCCATGCAAGGAGTGCAGAGATCGTAATCTGAAATTCGGATGAAGGAGTAAAGTCCCAACTGAGTCATTCGACGTACCAGGACAGTCCAAACACTTGTGGCGAACACCAATTATAGTTTTATCGCATTCATCACAGATGATGCCTCGATGCACAGGACGTGATTCACTAGCCAGACTCGAGGATGCAAGGGTAGGGGGCCCAGAGTTCTCTAACATGCAATGACGGGGCTTTGTTTCACCTGTCATTTGCACTGAAACTTGAGAGGAACAATTGGTCGAGCGCTGCTCAACGAGGTGGGAAGGGCCAAAACTTAGAGTGTGAGCGCTGTGAGACTTGGAGAAACAGCTGGGGCACTGGGAACGTATGAAATTAACCAACCAAGGTTTTTAAACAATCAACTCACAACAGCATGCCAAGGGCACTTGACGCAACCATACCAAACGCCAACGAAGCTAGTTCTGCAGACGAAACACCATCGAGAAGTCTCTAGACGAGTGCTGACGGGGGACCCTCTGTAGGGCGGAATGATATCGGGGCCAGGAGCTCTACAAGTAGAACCATTGGTAGGTTGCTGCCCCATAAAATCGGAACCAAACGTTCTGCACAAAATACGCTCTAGGTCCTCTTTGAATGAAGACAAAAGAATTTCAATGTCTCCTTTGCCCTCTGCGATAGGGCAGCATGGGGGAGTTCGTGCCGTGCCACGCTCACGAGTAGGCTGCGACTCGTTGGGTGCTGGAGAGAATATTGTCGGAGGAGAGAGAGAGATTTCGGGTGGCGGAGGCAATGGTGGAGAAACGCAAGCGGTTGACAGCTGCAGCGGTGAGTATGCAAGTACAAGTGACTGTGAGCTCAGAGGTGATGCGCCGCCACTGTGACGGGGCGCAGCAGGGGACGGCAAGTTGAGTACAACGTCCGACGGGGGAAGTGTGGGGGTAGTATACATCGATAGCCTTTCTGATGTTACACTCAGAGTCTTCTGCGGGCCCGTTTCGTCGAAGACGGTGAATCGAAGCAGGGGACTGGGCCACCGACGACGTAAAGGAGCTATGTAGGAATCATAATCTTCGGCAGAGTGCACCTCCTTGCCGACCAGGATGCGCCCGGGCCTTAACGCATCGGGAGAGAAAACAAGCCTGGATAGATAATAATTGTGGCTGATGGGAAACAACCGGTAGAGCTAGGGGGGCGTGAGCGCCGGCTGACGACGGGGGATTGGCGAGAGGGACAGACCTGATGGTGGAGCTGATCGTACGTGGGGAAGAGGACGGGGTCAGGAAACGTGAATCTCCGGGTCTCGTTTCCGTACGTGGCCTTGACGGTGAACATGGTCGCTCTCCAAGCAGAGACTGGCCACCGGCCGTCATTTAAGGGTGTGACACGGCGTGACATGACTGCGGGCGATGCAGCTGCTCTGCACGACGAGATTCGACCGCTCGCTGGAGACGTTCGGGTGGAACAACGCGCCCGACGGCTCGCCGTCCCCATACCTCCTGCTCGCTCACCAGCTTGACCGTCTGTGCGCCTCTGCCCGGTTCTGTCGCTGGACAGTCTCCGACGCGCTCCACTACGCAGCACTAAGGCACGTCTGCGACGAAGCCGTCCGCGACGTAAACGGCGCCGACGGAAAGACCCCCCTCAAGGTGACTGGACCCTCAGCTCTCTGCCGATTATTCACTCGCGCACTCTCCAGATCCGTGTCGTCGTCACGTCGTCGGGGAAGGCCTCTGCGTCGGCCTCCCCGACCGAACCGTTGTGTTACGATCCGACGGCAGCGTCTCGCTTTGTTCCAGGTGCAGAGACTTGCATCCGATCGGTCCCGATACTCTCGATCTGTGTTGACACGCAGCCGACCTCTGGCACCGTCTGGATGAAGACCACAAACAGAACAGCGTACGATGCTGCTCGAGCACGCGTTGGCATTCCCCCACTTGGTGCACTCGTCCCTCACAGTGCTACGCCAAACAGACCGGACGACGTAATCCTGTTCAACATTTCGGGGGCCGTCATGGAGACGTCGACATGCAACATCGCTTTCTATCGCCATGGGAGGTGGCTCACCCCACCACTGACAGTGGGCTGCATATCTGGTGTATTCCGACGATGGCTGTTGGAAAACGATCGCATTCACGAGACTGACGATCATTCTATATCATTAGACACCATCGGAGACAATGAATGGGTGCTTGTCTTCAACGGAGTGGCGGGATGTCGGCTTGGGCGAGTGTGCCGCGATTAGACACGTTCGAAGCTGTGGGTGGTGGATCGCGATGTCACATGTGCATGGCTTAACAGGTACTCTCTTGCTACCTCGACTTGTCCAAGTCCACCGTCTCCCCGTCTGCACCATCGATTATCCCGTCACCCATTTCGTTCAACACGTAATCCACGACAAAACTCTCCTGAACCAATCGGTCGAGCCTCGCGAGGTGTCGTTGTGTATAAGGAATCAAACCATCTAGGACATCTCTCAGCGTGATCGGCTGTCGCGAGTCGTGGTCGGACCCGGCAATCGGTTGCGGGCTGTCATATTTCAAGGCCCCAACGATGTCTTCTGCCGGCCGCAGCTTGAGCACAGCGTAGAGAACACTTTGTGCGACACCGCTCGTTTTTGCGTTGGTGTTCCAATCGCGGATATACCGCACCAGTACAGACAAGTCCGGACTTGGAAGTGTGCGTAGGACTTCATCCAGCGCGTGGCTGCCACTCACAAACGTGTCGCTCTGTTCGGACGCGGTAGATCGAATATCGCCGAACAGCGCGAGAAGCCTTCCTGGTTGTTGCATAGCGAGCGCCAGCTCAATCGCTCTTCGGTAGTCGTGCATAGCAAGATAATTCATAAAGTCTTGCTCTCTGTATAGGGTTGTAGTCGAACGGAAAGAACAATGACTGTTCTCACCTAAGTACTTGGTTGCTGCGCTTCGCCTCCTCTTCTTTCTCCTCTTCTTCCGTACAGTCTTGCCAGAACGTGACTACAGAGTCGGCAGCTCCAGATACAATTATCGCCTCGTCACTGCTAATAGCAAGTGCCCAGATCTATGTACTCGTCTTATTCAGCTCCTTGTTGGAAGACATGACACATACCTTGTCTTCATGGTTGTCAAGAGTCGCCACGCACGTCTCTTCCCTCGCGTCCCACAACTTCACTAGTCCGTCAGATCCTGTACTCACCAGGTGCGCTCCACCGTTTATGAAATCAACTCGGAGAACAGAATTAGTATGTCCCTCGAATGTGTTGGTGCAAGTAAAGTCCACGAGGTTCCAAAGCTTGACCGTCTTATCGCTACTTCCAGTAGCCAAGACACGTTCCGTCTTCCCGAATTTGACATTCCATACGCCCCTCCTGTGGCCTTTGCAGCACCCTATGCGCTGGATCTCCCCGTGTGGTGGCTTCCCGTGAAGGCCGGGTGTATAGCAAATTTCATAGATGTTTGCAGTGCGATCCTGGGAACCGGAGGCCAGAAGCTGATCATTAGGCGCCACGTCCAGAGAGTTGATGTCCTTGTTGTGGGCTCTGTGTGTCGTAAGACTGTTGCATTTCGTTGGATCTGCACTACCGAACGTCAAAGGGAGTTCTGACAAATCCCACATCTTGATTGTTCGATCTTGACTTCCAGTAAAGAGGAAACGAGGGTGGGGATCATGTTCGCTGTGCACCCTGGACATGGCAATAGAACCGATGCTCCCCGTATGTCCCTCGCAAACAGCGATGCAGCCCCACCCATTAGTATCCGGTTGTTGTGCAAAAGCCCATATTCGCGCTGACTTGTCCTTGCTTCCGCTCGCAAACAGACGGCCATCCAAACCATGGTCCAGAGAAAGCACTATATCGGAGTGACCGGCCAAAACTTGCGCATCCAGATTAGAAGCGGAATATATGCGAATGAGGGACGAGTTGGTAGCAAGTGCGATCTGAGTATCTCGGGATCTTGTGTCACCGGATGGCCCCACAGAGGAGCGTGGTGGCGATAAAAAGATAGCATCGACGATTTCATCGTTGTAGCCAATCATATGACGGACTAACGATCGAGACTTTAGGGAGTAGAAAAAGATGTTTTGGTCTGCATGTGCAGAAACAATGGTGTCCACCGCGGGGAGGTAACTGTGCTCCGAGGACAATGAGAAACACTTGCAAAGATGAAATTATCACTCACAGAGCGTTAGCGATTTGCCTCTGTGCCTCCTGCACAACATTGGTCCCAGAGTCCGCAGTCAGTGAATAAATGACGGAGCCCTGCATGAGATCCCAAATGCGGACGACACCCTTATCACCAGCAGTGAAAAAGCGAAGCGCCGGGGATCTTGCAGTGGAGCTGTTTAGCTCCGAGTGTACGAACCCTACAGCTTCAACACTTTCCATGACTGGAACAGTCTTGGAAAGTGTCGGGGCCATGATGGGGGTGTTCCTTTTACTCTTTTTGCGGATGCTTGCGTCGGTTAAACGGGAGCTTGCAGACATATCCCAAAGTAGGACTACAGAGTCCCTTCCTCCACTTATGAGCCATTTTCCATCCGGTGTCACATCCAGACCTCTGGGGACAGAAACGTGACCTTCCAGAACGGCAGTTGGTTGAAATGCTCTCTGGTTGTTTCTAGACGTCGCCATCAAGTCGAACAGGCGAATCCGAGTGTCGACTGAAGCAGTCACCAGCTGAAAAGTTCTCGTCGGACTTGCAGTCGATGGATCCAGGGGGAAATTAAATTTTAGAGCGCTGACGACGCCCCCGTGTCCCTTGAAAACATGAGTAACGTGTCCAGTGGAAATATCCCAAACTTTGACAACGCCATCCGCCGAGCCAGATGCAAGGAATGTCGACGTTGGGTCGATCGTGCAAACATGTACTGGTACATCGTGAGCGTGGGCGACAACTCGGGAGGGGTGCACAAGCTGCCCGGAACAGACTGTTGGAACATCAAACAACCTAAGAGAAGGAGTCGTCGTGAACAAGACGAGGTGGGCAGCGGAAGGTGACAGACAGAGTGTCGTAATGGATTCGGATGCCTTGCGAAAATGAAACGAGTGGGTGTCAAGGAAGAAATGTGCGGACAAGACGTACACACGGGAACCTGCAAAGGAGCTTCCCACTGGATGGTTCCGTCAATAGCGCCTCTTCCGCGAGGCACGTAACGATCTTGGATCCATCTGGAGCGACCGCGATAGGACCGGCTGTGTGCAATGGCTCGATCGTCCGCAATCGTTTGTAGCTTTCGTCGACCAGTTAGCCAGTTGCCGTCCTTGCACACTGGAAGATCCTACATAGTCCTGGCCCTAGGCCTCTGTGTGCCGGTCATCTTTGTTTCAGGGAGATGGTGTTGCCTTTTTTTTTCCGACCAGATGGCTCCGTTGCGAGTGGATAAACCCAGACTAGCGCTTTGAGAAGTAAAGGGTCCTCGTATCATATGGCTTGGTGCACATGCCCGCACGGCCGATCAACAGTACACAGAACGATTAACGTCGTCTATCCTAGTACAGTCCCTGCAAAGTAACGCGTGCGACCTATCAGAACGCTCGAGTGTCCAATGCAGCATTCAGATGTGGTCCTCGGGAGCGAGTTGTCATACAACTATCCCAGTCATTTTTGAAGTCGGAGGGCGGTCTCCTCTGCAGCCCTTCTCAATCGGGTTTCTTCACTCGCAATCCTTTCTGCTTCTCTTCTCTTCCGACTTTCTTCTTCCAGCAAGCCTTCTGCTGCCCTTAATGCTGCTTTCGTTCGCGCAGCTTCAGCCTGCGCCTCGGCAAGCTGGTCCGATATGCGTAGAGAAACAGATATGGCATCAGCGGCTTGTCGTCGTAGTCCTGCCATTTCTATCTGCATTCGGTCGATAGCACCATCATCACCGGTAGAGTACACGCGGCGGCCTTTATCCGAACTGTAAAGACGTGTTGCAGCCTCATGGATTCCAAGGATGTCTAGACCGGACCCCGATGGGTTGTGGTGACGCGGCATGACCATGTCTTCTTCGCTTTCATATTCGTCTTCCGAACTATTACATTCGGGCGGACTATCCTGCCTCTCCGTATGTCCTTCCGAATCGCGTTCATATGTCCGCGCCGAAGGCGTTCCTCCTGGTGTGAAGGGAGGTGGACTTGTAAACGTGCTGCGCTCCGCAGATGTCCCCTTTTGTTCTAAATATTTTCGTGGTCGTCCGCGCGTCCTTTGCTGACCTGATGGCGCTGAATCAGTCTGGGACGGTCCAGACACAGCTTTGGACGCCCGTCCACGCTTTCGTGGTCGCTTCGTGCCAGGAGGGGCAGAGAGGTTCACTGTCCAGTAGGAGCCAAATCCTGGGTCAGTTACTGGACGGGGTTGCCGCTCAAATAGTCTGTTCAGAGACAGATGGTGGCGAACGGATTGCTGGGGGGAGGGAGTCAAACCAGAAAGACTGCAGGAGCACAACCATCGTACCTTCCATGTGGGACCAGCATTACGAAAATATGCATACTTGCCTTCCATAGCTGCATAGATCTCTCTGATTGTTAATCGCTTCTTCGCGCTTCCTAGTATCGCGCAACGTAGAATAACAGGAAGTGTGTGCTGTGGTCGTCCGTCTGTATCCGGGAGGCAATCAAGAGTGTCTGGACAATTAGGATGCGGTTTATGATCCTCGCATTGAGGATTTGCCTGGAATAGAGCGCCACTTTTACCCATCAGGTTTGTGCTTGTGCCCGACGTAGACTCGGTTTGCCCCTCCCAGCCCCGTTGTGCCGAGGTTGGTCTGACAAAGGGGGAGTCAGGGAAGAAACGCGAGCAAAGATGAACCCAACCAACTCGCAGGAACTGGATAGGAATTCTTCAGGATTCAAAAGGTTCTGAATGCTGGCCATTCTGGTGTGGCATTGAGATGGTGGCATCATACCAACACAATGCACATGCCTCCATGTTATTGTGGGTCCAACGAGATTATGTAACTACTCCTACTACATCTGGTAATTGCCGTATGAATAGCCCATGAGCCAACCAGGTTCCCCTCGAGCGATCGGATAGTTCGCGCCTACAGGCGTTTCTAGGATGGATGGATTCATGTCGGAGGACGGTTGCTGGTAGGCCCCGTGTACAACGTTCGTCGCACGCGGCCACCACTCGCAACCGGGATAGTACGACGCCGATGGTTCGAAACCCGGCATATCAAGCCCCAACATGTGCGCCATCATGCGGGTGCTGATGTCCTGGACCCCCTCACCAAATGTAATACGTTCTTTGGAACTAGAATCCACAAGTACTTCTCCTTGAAGGTAGTTGGTGCTCTTCTCCCTTCCAAATGCGTCATCGGCGCCTCTTTTCGGCCTGTCGCAAGCTTGCAACATGGGCGCAAGGTTGCTATCCACCTGCACCTTTGCGCCATGAAGCAACTCTCGTGCTCTGGCTGCACTAGGCCAAGTCATCTACGAACGTGTAAACGCACGTCTAGAACTGTGCGGGGTATTGGTACCCACTTGCATGTCTTTTAACGCACTCAGTGATTGCTGAAGTCCGATGTAGGCTTGCACATTTGATGGACGTAGGGCCACTATGGGTAACGAAGGTAGGTGCATGAGAGAAGCCGCAAGTCCAGGACCTACGCGTCATGATATGCATGATCCTGCATACATATTAAGGTCTCGTTGGACATCATAGGCCAACTGACTCACCCTGCACTGAGAATATATGGTGAAAAAAAAGGTGACGCATATTTGATGTTGTAGTGATCGTGATATGTCGTCACTAATCACATTTAATGAAGACCTCAGCATCCAAACCGCACCACTGACCGATCGTACTGATGTAGGTCGCAGCGCTTTGGCATTGGTCGAAGGCTTTTAGCGAGGTTGTATTAGATCCAGGATGCGGGTTTTGTAGAATCGGCTCAGAGCTAAAGAAATCAGGCTATGTGTACCGCATCCATTAGATCAAGATCGCACCCTTTCCAATTGGGTATACTATGAAGAAGTCACATCAATAATCTGACTCAAGGAGATCCCTACTCACAAGGCTCTGTGCAAAAGTAATACAGCAGACCAATATTTGACATGGATATATAAGACGGGGGCCGGCGGCGTATTCCTCTTGCTGGCAGGGTCGAATCTTAAGTCGCCGGGAAGCTCGAGATACCATTGATCAAGACGAGCTTCCAAGCTACTCAAGACAGATCGTCTGGAACCACGCTTTGTGACCTTTACTGGATAAATCGATGACACAATCGACCCGATGATCACGGCTAAACAAAACACATGTTAATTTGATCGGACGACATTCATGAAGGAAACTAACAAAGCGACGAGGCAACTTGAAAGCATCGCATAATGAGGACAGTTGATAAAGATTGCTGCGACGCTAGGCCGAGTTGGTCACTCAAACGGGAATCGTCCTCATACTGTGGTGATAGTCAATATTGTCCTTTTGGGCTTGCACAACTCACCTCTTCCGCATCTGGTAGCAATGTGTCAAAGTCATTCTCATCAATGCATGTAGGACGTCCTGACAGAGCACTGTAAGTTATATACGCGCAAATGTTGAGCTCACACGAACCCATATAGGTAGAGCTGTATCTTGAACCCAAACGTTGAGCCGGGTCCAATGTATCAGATAGAGACCCACTTGTCCGCGATGCAACAAGCCCACCAAATTTGTTTCCTCGTTTGATTTTCTTCGTCAGTGAACATTTTCTTCCCGCTAAATTCCCAGTTTTCTGCCGCGCGGTTGAGGCCCAAGTCTAATGCCTACGTCATCATTCATCATTGCCAGCTTGGGACCAAATATTAGCACACGTAACGCACCATTCGAATTGCCATTCCTTCAGGCAAGAATATTCAGATGCAAGACAAACGCGTGTAACTGATATCACCACACCGATATACAGCCAGCCCTGTTCCATGGACCCTGAAAGTTAGGTCAGCAGAGAAGATAGTCAATCTTTCATGAGACCCTACCGATCCCAAACTCGCGATAACCGAGGAGAAGTAAAGCCTGGCAGGTCGATACCCGACAATTTTGTGACACTTGCGCTAAACGTCAAAAAGACGTTGGTGCTCAAAAGGTAGGCCGAAGGAAGGGTGCGAATTACCAAGGACACCCCTGGCTTGAACGAGGTAATCACACCCGGCGTCCCATATCTTGTCCATTGGTTCTGGTGCACCCTCATCGAGGTAGCGGGCAGCAACGGAAAACATCGACAGAAGTAATAACTTGCTGACAACCTGGGACGTCTCTGGAGAAGATGGGTGCGGATTATTGTCCAGACCTAGAGGACTCGGATTGCCTGTGGTACTAGTGTAGGGTAAGCACTTGCTCAGACAATAGCGTTACATCAACGAACCTTCTTTTCCTATTGTAAGCGGAAATATGAGGAATATATTGAATGCAACCACACAGCGAACTTACCACTCATTATATTCTCTTAAGAAGCGACCCTTGTGAATAACAGGGAATATTGGGTGAGCATACGAGAAGTATAGTGCAAGCAGTCGCTCCTGCACCTCCAGCGGAGGGAACATAACAGGGATGTCAGCTTCCGGCGGTATGGTAGACAAGTGTGCCTTGGCGGACGGCCAGAAGGGTGCCATCGGAAGCCTCCTGCAAATGAAGGGTCAGCGCATCCCTACGATTAGAGAATGACGACGCAACCAAACTCCGCCGTCGGAACGGCTATCAACGCGATCGTTCCGAATAAGGAGGTGGAGACCGCTGGCTTTCCCGTGATATCTGACCTGGATTGTGTGAGTAAATCAGTGCATTAATTTGAACAGTGTACCTCTTGATTCTCATCTAGTGATAGTTGTCCAAATGCAGTAGCACACTGTGATTCATCCATCTCTTCCGAATCTAAATCATGTGGCGTGAAATTGACTGAATGGCTCTTTCAGAATTATCAAATCACCGGAAGATGCCCCCATTGTGTACATCTCGTTCCAATCTGGATAGTTTGGACGTCCCTCTGAACTTGATGTATCGAGCCGACGGCGTTGTGGCAAGGGGGCCCCACCAACTGCACGAGAAGATGATGGAGACGTGCTAGAACTATGAGGACCTTCGAATGCGCTGTTCTTAGACAAGCGAGCAGCTAAGCGATCTTGCCATTCCGCAGTGGGAACACTAGACAAGGCACGGTCTTTCCTTGTGTTCACAAAATGCTTGTTCGTAAAATATCCAGGGACGATTACCTCTCGAAGAAGAAACATTCTCTCGCGACATACGTGACTGGCGCCTAGACCGTGTGATATCACCAGGAGTCTCGCTGTTTTGGAAGATACAAGCGAAGAAATCGTCTTTGGTGCCACCTAAATGCTGAGAGAGGCGCCCAGAAGGACCCTGAATTTAGCGTCAGTCGCAACAACGCTATCTCCAAGAGGGCGAGCATACAAATGGTCCAGTATCCACCCTGTTTAGTATATCTCTAGCTAGTTCGTCTTGACGGATGTCAGCTAACAAGTCCTGGATGCGACGGTCTGGACATGCTAATAGTGCGCCAAGCAATGACTCGACTTGCTGCCATCGGCGTTCAATGGCCTGGATATATCCTTTCGGAGGCCCGCGCTTATAGCTGGGACCTGAGACACACCGTATGAGACCTTCAGCTATATTCCTGAGGAGGAAAGCTTACCTAGAAAGGTGCAGACTAAGAATGGGGAGCTCGTCAGGACTTTGATGGCAATTTATTGGGGGGAGCGATACCATTGCCTCCAAGGGCGCACCCTTTGCAGGTTCCCGGAGTGCTGGAGGGTTCGCACTTGCTCTTGGTCTTCCTACACTGATCGCAAGCTAGGAGAACTCCATTAATGAGTGAAGAGAGCGCAATAAACGACTAGGCTATCACCCCTGCTACTTCTTTTACGGTTGGGCAGGGAGTCCTGGTTTGATTCTGCCTCCGAGTGCTCGGATTCGTTCCACTGGGCTGTCGACATTGGAGCAAAGCGAAAGTTGTCGGTATCGACCCTGATGAGTAATAAATAGTGGGCTGTCGATCGTGGTAGTGTCTTCGCACGATATCCCGATTTGGCGAATCGCCCCCTCATACAATGAGCATACACAATGTACATGACCAGCCCAGCATAAAATAATCTTTTACATGCGGACAGTAATCCCTACTTGAGAGGACTGTATGAAAGAGGAAGTAATATAAACGAGTCCATGGCCTTCGCGAGCTGGGCGGTCTGTGGTATCGTTGGTCATTCAACTCTCACGCAGAGAACGAACCACACCTTGGAGACTGTCTCCGCCCACCCGTCAATCTGCCAGGCCTTCTCCCTTGTTTCCTTCCTCGCTTCGAGACTCCTGACGCAACAGTGAGAACACTTTCCCACCCATGGTCAGACTCTCACTGACGGGTATTGCCACATGTGATGCACTTGATGGAGGGTTCCAATCTGTGAGAACCATGCGCCAACTGGTGCAACAAATTTGCGGCGGGCCTCAATGCCCCTCCGCCTGGAAGCACAGATCAGCATGGAAACGGTACACAACAAGCGGTCAAAAACATACCATGCAGTCTCCCACTCCAAAAGAGTGCCTGGTTTCAGCTGATAACTCCGGAGTTCAAAAATACCGCCTTGGGCGTGTGGTGGGGCAGTTGGAAAGAATGCAAACTCTTGTGCAAGTTGTGTAGAACGGGAGACCACGTAGGGGAGAAGTGCCTTGTAAGATTTGGCGTGCTGAAGAGGAGTCAACCCCATGCAGGAGCGGAATGAGGTCAGGGGCACTACCTCTGAGTTCCTGATAAGCTCCACTGTCTTGTCATAACCGCCATAGTTCTCATACTCTAGTATGTGGACTGCGGTTTGGGCCCTTGTCAATGGGGCATTCTTATGACGCACAACGAAGAATACCTACCAAACGTGTCTTGGTTACCAACTAGTGTCTCCCAGCTGCCTGTCAGTTTAACGTGTAGCCTTGGGTCATCCTTGATGGCCGCGTAGTACTTTTCGCTGCAACCGCTCATCAGTCTGCTGCCACCATCTACCAGAGAGTCACGCACGCAGCGGCTTTATACTCGTCAATCGAATCGGGTCTCACTTGATGGACTGTCCAACCATGAGATGTCTTGAGCGCGATATGTACCAATTACCTTACCTTCGAATCCGTGAACATATTTACCTCTGGCGACGAGCCTTGAGTGTTGTTGTGTCTCAATTTCGCCCGCCTTCCGGGCATCGGGTGATCCATGGAGCAGCGTCTGCCGCACGTCCTTAGTGTAACAGCGTCGAGAATACACATGCGCTACCTGGACTGAAATAGAGCGCAGCGCTCCTCTGAACGCAATGGGTTTGGGTGCACTCTTTGTCGCCAGGTGGAACATCAGCGAATGAGCCCGTGCGAGAGGAGGCAAGTTGTCGAACTAGGATCGGTGCGAACGGACCAAAACAACTGACAACGTCAACGCCAGCAGGCTATTTTTGCACTACACACGAGCGTACTCTACACGTTGCACGACACGGACCTCACCCATACTTCGTATATCACCCACGGGAGAGAGACGTCTTCGCCAGCCGTAGCTCTATAAAACCGGGCACGGTTCCCCGCCATCCGCACGCTACACTCCAGCAAACAGCCACCAGGACCGTCACGGGTCGACGCTGCCGACAGCATCGCTTGTCGAGTCAAGAGCTGGTATGGCGACGGGAGCTGCACCCCCACTAGGCCTAAGCAGCATGCATCGCGCAATCGTGATGCTTACCCAGTGTACCCCATCGGAAGAACATTCATATTTTGCTATACGCAAGACTCGCTCGTTGTCTTTGGTTACGAGGAAAACCAGCTCGACTGTGGAATCGCCGAATTCGAACGTCGACAACACGTCGATGAGAATGTAATCGCCTTGCTTTACATCTGTGCGGACCGTTCAAAGGTGCTCCCGGATATGCCATCCAACTCACTAAAGGGACTGCGGAACGCAGTCTCGGTATTCCCGTCTACAGCACAAGATAAGGAATACCGCTGGTAATGCAACATCGCATCCTCTCCTATTTGCTTGGCGCGTGTTTTCTCGT